>JACEVL010000942.1:82500-95000 GCA_020284085.1 Aporrectodea caliginosa
CGCGACAGAAATTCTAGATTAGTAGATTACAAATAGAAAAGTGTTTGGATAGCATACCTCTTGCGTTTCCAATGTCGTATGGTGAGGGTGTGATCCAGACGCTCAGGTACTTTCCGTCAATGGTAATCTTGCATGTTTGTCCGTGCGGAAACCATATCTATAAGTGCAACGGCAATTAAAAACAGAATCTATACGATTACGACTTTCATGCAATTGAAGAAAAGTTGGACTCAATTACCGAGACCATCAGCTCTGGATGAGAGAATCCGTTGAATGGACTCTCCGTGTTTGCGGGACCTTGCCAGTGGCGACTCTTCTAGTCATCTGCTATTCGAGCTGTGTTCGTTTTGACTGACTGTCTGGTCATATTGACTCTAACATCATTTAGAATAGCGCAGTGAGCGCCTCTGAGTAGGGATCACGAAGAGGCGCTATATAAATTCTTGGAATGAATAAATGGGATCATACGCCTTGTGCAATATACATCGGAGCTAAAGAGGTTCCAAATTGATAATAATAAAAATAGCATCTAGATGACCTGCTGTTTCCTCGGCTCGAACCCCCCCCTCAGGGTTCTGACCTGGCACCGAAACGGACAAAAAACCTGGTTCTTGTGGACTTGAATTGATGCAGCGCCGGTTCCTAAGCTGTTCCTCATTTGGTGTGACGCTAAGAATTTCCGAAGACTTACATTACATCATATAGGAGCAAAGAAATTGAAGGCAGCAACGTACGATGAAAAGCTTTCCGTTGTTCTTGCTGAAGATCCTCATTCCCGGCGTGATGCGATCGTGACCGAAGAGATGGACCTTCATGACGTTGTCACACTTGTACTTGTCGTTACCCTTTCCGTTGCCATTATTACCTTTTCCGTTGCACCACTTCTCAACGAATCCCTTCTTACGGCACTTGTCGATGTAGAGGACAGTGTCACCGACGCGCACAGCGACGGCGCAGTTGCACGAAGCGTGGCTGTTGCAACGCTGTGTTGCAATTTGCACCTGAAGTGCAACAGTTAATATGGTGTCAAGTACCGCATATGCAAGGGATAATTCATCCACGTTCTACAGGTTTCTTAAGACTTATTTGTATCACCGTGGTTGGACTGGAAGCGCCTCTGAGTAGGCTTCTTGTAGGGGCGTAATATAAATTCCTGAAATGAATGAATTCATTAAATGAATACTGCAAGACACTCTGATATACTGAAATGTTTGGAAAATATACTAAGGTATACTGAAATATCACTCAATCCATCTTCGTTTAATCCCTCCATCAAGCTTAAATGGATGCAACTTCGTAGTATATGCAGCGTACAAGATATGTACTGACAGGTGTACTGAAAGTGTAAGAAGAAATGTGCTGAAATGTACTGAAGTGCATCAAAATGTTCTGGATATGCTCAGCGCTCGTGAATAAGCTGGTGCCTTGCACTTAGTTTCCATGGCGTTTTAGAAATTTGGAGTTTGAGATTACGATTGAATGTTCCTAGTTTCCACATTTTGCAGGCACGACATAAACTACGTGTACACTCTGGTCCAATGTGGACTGCGCCAAACAGAAAACGTTTAATTTTGGAAATCCTCGATTTAATGGCAAAAATGGAAGCAAAGAATCGTCTCCATTATTATTATTATTATATTCGTTTATTGGGGGTGAAAATGGGGTGGTAAGCGTCTCTATAAAAGCCTCTGCCACCCAAATGTCCACCACGCCACCTTCACGTGGTACCCCTGTTGGAAACAAAGTGCGTGGTGGACGACCGAGCCCTTGCCGGTATATGCGAGCCCAGAGACAAGGAGTCGGAAGGACGGACGATGAAGGACATCGACGCTCGGAGAGGAAGGCAGCCGAAAACCACCTCTCTAATTTCCCAAGAAACACTTGCAATGACGAGGTGCTACAGGTGGTTGATGGGGAGCGATCGCTGGTGGCAGCAGTGGGGGAGGGATGGAGGAGCTGGGTGGGGCACGTGTTGGGGGACTCCCTTCTGGGGGTCATGGAGGGGAGAGTGGAGGGGAGGGGCCGGGGCGGGTGATGCTGGGGTGGATGGCCGACGGATGCAGCGAGTTGGGGGAGGGGCACAGCACGGAGGGGAGTGGCGTCATTGGAGGTTGGAACCTGCCGAAGGGCAGAGAACTTAAAGAAGAAGATTCGTTTATTGGTAACAACAAAAAACTGATAGTCACACCGCTATCAGGTACATTGTGATTAAACAAGAGTTGCTCCAACAGTCATGTCTACCTCGTATGGAAGCCAGAGGTGGCTGTAGAGTATGAAGAATCCCTCCTCGAAGTTGTTGTAGTTCCTGAAGCAAAATAACTAGATTCAGCATAAAATAACAGTACATGTCTCTGCCCTGCCAGAACTAGTGCAGGGTAGTAAAAGCTATAATTATAATTATAAATCTCCTAGAACTAAATTTTCCCGTGTAAATAATGTAAACATTTATATAGAAAAAGAAGACGAGCAGTCCTTTAACCCGTTAACTACGAGGGTGTACTAAAAGCGACTGGGAACCAATGCAGCTAATCGCTAAATTGTTCAGCAGAGGCATCCATGGGTATGAAGTGTTAGCGACTTCATTTTCTTAACCTTGGCATATGAGGCAGGTAGTCAGTACCCTCCCTTGCCGCCCGATCATGCCACCTTGGGCGCAGATGGAACTAACTGCAATAAAAATTATAGAAACAAATTTCTACCCAAGCTTGGGTTTGAATTAACGACCTCTTCGTGGATTTCGTTTGTTGCAGGGTACGTCATTTTTTTTCTAATAAACAATATTATTTGGAAATCAGACGAGAAATTGTTACATTTTTAAAGAGTATTAAAGTAGACTTAAAGAGTTCATAATTTTTTCGCAATAAAAGGTAATGAACTTTGACCAAACAACTAGCTGAAGATATTCGATTTGTTTGGGAAGTGGATATCTTCCCACATGTATGTATGTATGTATGTATGTATGTATGTATGTATGTATGTATGTATGTATGTATGTATGTATGTATGTATGTATGTATGTATGTATGTATGTATGTATGTTTGTATGTATGTATGTATGTATGTATGTATGTATGTATGTATGTATGTATGTATGTATGTATGTATGTATGTATGTATGTATGTATGTATGTATGACTGTATGTATGTGTATGTATGTATGCATGTATGTATGTATGTATGTATGTATGTATGTATGTATGTATGTATGTATGTATGTATGTATGTATGTATGTATGTATGTATGTATGTATGTATGTATTTATGTATGTATGTATGTATGTATGTATGTATGTATGTATGTATGTATGTATGTATGTATGTATGTATGTATGTATGTATGTATGTATGTATGTATGTATGTATGTATGTATGTATGTATGTATGTATGTATGTATGTATGTATGTATGTATGTATGTAATGTATGTATGTATGTATGTATGTATGTATGTATGTATGTATGTATGTATGTATGTATGTATGTATGTATGTATGTATGTATGTATGTATGTATGTATGTATGTATGTATGTATGTATGTATGTATGTATGTATGTATGTATGTATGTATGTATGTATGTATGTATGTATGTATGTATGTATGTATGTATGTATGCATGTATGTATGTATGTATGTATGTATGTATGTATGTATGTATGTATGTATGTATGTATGTATGTATGGGCACTTGTTATAGCGCCCCTTCAAGATTTCTACTCAGAGGCGCTTCCGACTACAGCGCGGACACTGAATCGGAGTTTCACGCCGAAGCGCATGAGCACTTGCGAGTGAAGGACTTGCTCAGGGTCCCTACGCGGCGGCTTGAGGTGGATTCGAACCCGCAACCCTCCGGCTGCAAGGCACCGAACACACCCCTACACCACCGCGCCCCACATACATAAAGCAAGCATGCCTATCGCTCTGCCTCTGCTTACCATCCGTCGAATGTTTTGATGTGAGGATCGTTGACACTGCTGCACATGGAGTCCGGTCTATCTCGGTCGCAGATCAACAGCTACAAGACAGACATTGCAAGAAATCTCTTCTGTATTTAGTTGTTGTCACTGATGTGTAGGCTATTAATACGACTGGATTGATAAAGCTTCGGCTATTGGTCTATGGCCGACGGCGAATCACACGCGGCTTCCGGTCAGGGACTCAGGGCATCGAGGCTTTGTTTGGCCTGAGTTGCCCCAGTGAATCCTGGGATTTGCCCCAAAGAAGTCTGAGATTGCCCTGACTGAGCGATAATCCGAACTTTCAGACCTCATTAGCTATCCTGTAACTATTAGTAGAGATCACTGTTTGTTGTCTCTTTCGAGTAACACTTCTCATTCTACTACTTAACCTGCCAGAGTAGCTTAAGCAGAATTATAGAAGTCTACTTCTGTTCATAGTCTAAACCTTATCGACAATTTCAAGTAAAGCTTCTACTTCTAGTAAATCAATCAATAACTTTAAGTAACGCTTCTATTTCTATTAAATAAATGATTTCAAGAAACGCTTCTATAATTATATACCACAAAGTAACCACAAATAATTATCTAACGCGATGTGACTCAACGACTTCTATTAAGACCTTTACCTCCAGTGCGTACTATAAATTGAGCGCTTCTGAGTAGATTACCTTGAAGGGGCGCTATATAAATACTCCTTAATAATAATAATAATAATAATAATAATAATAATAATAAAATTATGTAATGTGATCATACCAATTGGCATAATGATAGTGGCGCTATAAAAGCCACTAGATTAGCTTAGATTATATTAGTTTAGTTTAGTTTAGATTAGATTAGATTTGATGACATTATATAAGATTAGATTAGCTCATCTTAGATTAGATTAGATTAGTTTAGATTATCTTAGTTTAGCTTAGGTTGGATTAGATAGATTAGATTAGATTGGACTAGCTCATCTTCTATTAGATTAGATTTACGCTGGATTATATTAGATTAGATTAGATTAGATTGGATTAGATTGGATTGGATTACCGTGATGTTGGCGAGACTTCTGCGTTCTGCGGTGACTCCATCGATCGTCTTTCGATACCAGACGATCACCGGACACTTTTGCGTCTTGTCGTACTTGAAGTCGATTTTGGCGGCAATGGAGATGTTATGCTCCTGGTCCCAGTCTTCGGTGACCTCGAAGGAACAGAGTCCTTCGTCGCTCGATACCACGGACCCTGGACTGCGGACGACAACCGCCTGACGGATCGGTTTTCCGTTGCGACATCTGGAAAAGGATTCAATCGATTATATATGCTTCGGCAACACTGTTGCATTGTGCCTGATGGATGTTGGCTAGGTAGTTGGTTTAGTAGTTGGCTAGGTGTTTGACTTAGTAGTTTATTAGTACTTGGCAAATTATATCTGGCTTAGTAGTTGAACTAGTGGTTGACTTAGTATTTGGCTTAGCACATGGCTTAGTAGTTGGCTTAGTAGTTGGACTTGTAGTTGGCTTTTTCTAGTTGACTTTGTAAGTATACTGATATAGCATTACTTTGCACCTAGTCATTAGCCTAATTGAGCTACTTTATTCCAAAGCTTATTATTCATAAAAATGCGCTTTATTAGCTATTGATACATGACACACATACATACATGCAACTGTTTTTATTGGTAACATATTTCTTAACCATTGCTCTTTTTAACACAAAGCTACAGTATATGCTGTACCATTATTAGACTGTGCTATTATTAGGCTGTACTAAAATTATAATAATTTTTGTTATATGGGTGCCATCTGTGGAGGTTTGTCTCGCATTACTAAACGACCAAGTCCTAAGCAGTAAATATGCTACATAGATAATAGAATACAGCATATTTACTTTGTCGGAATATCAAAATAGTCAGATTTATTTAATAAATTATGATTATAATAAGAGCGATCTGACTTGCGCTCTACAGCAAGGCTAGAAAGTGTTGGAGCCGTTGAAGCTAAAGATGAACACTAACTTGGGTAACTTGGGATCGTCTCCGGAACAAGTTTCGACGTCTATGAAGACCTTGCAGTTTCGCGCATCGCCACAGATGTACTCCGGAGAATGCAGGAAGATGAAACTGATTTGAGCTGGATCTCCTCCCTCGCATATTTCAATCGTCTCATTGTAAGTCACCTAAGTGAAGCAAGAGATAAACCATTGAATCCTGCGTTGAATCGAATAATCGACGAATGATTGACTGACTGACTGATTGATTGATTGATTGACTGATTGATTGATCGATTGATTGATCGAGAAATAGTTGAATATCACTATAAACGATGAGAGAGAAAGTAGCCTACTTGAGGACAGTATTTTAGATGTCGTTGGGATTCAACCCCTAGATATCTTTCCAAGCCCCGTTCAGCTAAGGAATTCAACATATATACTGGGGCTAAATGCGAGTTCAACGTTGTTTCCTATGAAACAATATCATCATCAACATTAAACTTTGACCTTCGTTCTTGTATTTTGATAATCTGTTAAATTGTTTGACCCGTGGCCCATTTCGACAGCAAAACACTGATTGAGAGCATTTCAAACATCGCAAACATTGCAAGCAAGTGTCTCTGGCAGCTTCGGAATCTTGATGTGAAAATCAAAACCTTTTAATTATGAATAAAATACTCTTAAAAGGCTAAGTAAGGCAAGACCGGGTAAGGCAAAGGTACGGCAGAGTAAGAGATGGTTAATGTAAAGTCAGATAAATGTAAGGTAACGGCAGAGTTAAGGCAGACAAGGTATAACAAAGGCAAGAGAAAAGTAAGCTATGCCTATGGTGCAGGTATTGTAAAGGCAAGGCAATTATAGGGTTAATGAAGGCAAAGGTAAAACACACAAATAAAATAAATGATAGGTAAGAGAACGTGTGATCTAGACACAGCAAAGGTAAATCAAAGACACAGTTAAGGAAGGTAATAGTTGGCCAAAGTCGAATAAGGTCAAGCGAGCTCGGTTTCCCTACAGCGTTTAGGAGTCAACTGGAATTAGTATTTCAAGCAGGACAAATTATTTGTACCTTAACGTTGTCATTGCACTGGTCTCCAATCATGTCGAGAGTATACTGTAAGGTTCTGTTCAGAGATTCTTGTTCATCCAACTCACAGTCCTTTGTGTTCTTGATCACGCAGTCAATAGTTCCTGGGATCATTCTAAAGAATCACATCAGTATCAAGAAATTATTAATAATAACCAACGACAGATAACTGAAATTGTAAAGCTGCTTTAAGTCTTAAACTATTCCAGTTCAATGTGACAGAACTCAGAAAAGCCTCGCCAACACCAGGGTAATCTAAACTAATCTAATCTAATCTAATCTAATCTAATCTAATCTAATCTAGTGGCTTATATAGCACCGTTATAATTTCGAGAAACTGGCTGTTCGATATTTCAGTTTCACTTAAATGCTTAGAGCATTAATCGGTTTCTGAGAAAGTGACGCAATTATGGTAATCGTATTCGTAAACTCTAAATTTCTAAAGCGCTACTCTAAAGGGCACCAGCTTATTCACGAGGGATGACCAACTTATTCACGGCAGTACTTTCGATAATGCCGCCACAGAATGTCTATGGAGTTCAGATGATTAGACTGAATTGAGATTTTCCCTTTACAATTTGATCAGCTTTAGAACTGGCGACCAAGCTGGATTTGCAGAAATTATTTTGTCTAGTGACCAGAAATTGCAACGTTTACTCAAAATTTCGTAGAGTTATGATATTTCTTTATGGAAGTACAAATATGCAGTTTGCATTTTAATGACTCGTTCGGAATGAAACTCATACAATTGAGTCAGACAGGTTCGCATATTGTTAAGAAGGGCATGATCCGTGTTATGTTACCTGGTTGCCATGCCAACTGATTGGAAATATTTGCGTGTTCTCTGTATGTCAAAAGTGAACATCTTTTAATAAGGAATGTCAAATTCCGTTGATGTTACCTGAGGATGCCATGCCAACTGATTGGACCTACCTGCGTGTTCTCTGTATGTCAAAGTGAACATCTTTAAAGGAATGTCAAATTCTGTGTTATGTAATTACCAGGATGCCATAGCAACCGATAGGACCTACTTGCATGCTCCCTGTATGTCCTTCTTCGTTTCGATCAGAGTCATCAGGTTGACGATACAAGTTCTGGCCACCGTCGTTTCGCAGACTTTGCTGGTGCATTGTTCTGTGATCAGGCCGACCGTGAAGTTCCAGGCAGCCTCAAGCGAGTGGCGAGTGCCGTCCGAACATGCTGAGGAATACCTCAAGTAACATTCCTGGTGAATCTCGATTGCACTGCGTGAACAAACAAAGCCAGGTTGTACTACTATACTCAGAGGGAACCCGTGAAACGTTATCATCGTGATTGTAATTTATGAGTTCCATAGCGCACAACCTATGGACCTACTTTACCTGCGTGTTCTCTGTCAAAAGCTCTTTATGGAATGGACTTCCTCCTTCTCTATCCTCTCTGGTAGCATCTCTACCTCTTTCTCTCACCTTTAAACCTTCCTTTTCTCTCGCAGAACCACGCACTGGGAGCGCTTCTGAAAGGCCTATGCTATGAGAAGCGCTTTATAAATGATGAAATACAATACAATACAATACAATACAATACAAGGTCTAATGCACAAGGCATCAACCGATGGCGCACAGAAACCAAGTCGTAATCAGATCGACAGCTAGAAGATCAGTTTGTGGTCAATGGCGTAACACCCTTCAGACTCCTTCAGAGCAGCTGAAATATTTGCATTCAGCGATACACTAAAATCTACCTGCTCCATAAACAGGGCAAAACCAGACTGTGAGACATAGAATAATTACATTAATTAATTAATTAATTAATTATAGAAGGATAGAAAGAGAGAAGGAGGAAAGAGAGAAGTTAGCATACATTAAAAACGTGCAAATTGTCTAGGGTTGTTACCATGACGACTACGTTCGTTGGGCCTAAACTGTGCCCATATCGGGACATCACTGGCACATTGGGGGCCCGGTCGGGGTCCAATATTAGTGGCTGTCTGGGAGCTCACTTTCATGGGGGCCCGGTCCGGGTCCAAAACACGTGGCTGGGAACTCACCCGCAGACTTGGAAGATGTCTCCGCCTGTCTTGTTGAAATGGAGAAGTATTATATCTCCGAGATCTGTGATGCACTTCAGGCAGAGGGTGACGTTGCAGTTCGGCGACTCTACATCACCAATCAGACATGTATTATAATACTACATCGATTTATCAGAGCAGTGTAAAACATTTTAATTCAATTTAGCGACTTCTATTGCGCCGGTGTCTAATGCCCAAGGCACCAACCGATGACGCACCAGAACCAAGCAGTGACCAGTTCATTATTCATTCATTCATTTCAGATATTTATATAGCGCCCCTTCAAGATTTCTACTCAGAGTCGCTCCCGACTACAGCGCGGACACTGAATCGGAGTTTCACGCCGAAGCGCATGAGCAATTGCAAGTGAAGGACTTGCCCAGGGTCCCTACGCGGCGGCTTGAGGTAGATTCGAACCCGCAACCCTCCGGCTGCAAGGCACCAAACATACCCTCTTGAGGTGGATTATATCCTGTAGATCAGTTCGTTAAGCCAGAGGGTCAGCCTATAGTGGATAAGCAATTTGAAAAGATAAGATTAGTGAAGGTAAGAAAATTGTTATAATTACGCCCGCTAATTCGACATGTTTTTTCTGACTAGGGAATATCTTCTGTTGCTTCAACCATTTTGTCTCATATAATTCGCGAGATCGCGTTGGCGTTATACGTAGACGTCTTCAAAGGTACTAAACGTACCACAGACCAATCACGACTCTGAGACTTCTAATTAAGACTATTTAATGACCAATAAAAACACTCTTCGTAGGAATGGTCCAAGAACTGGAGTTCACGTTTGGCCTGCGTCTTAATTAATGCAACGCTTACTGAGAGGGAGTGGGTTTGTGGGCGAATTAATTACTTTAAAACGTTATAAATTTCAAAGTAGGCTATAAGAGTAGTCTGCTGAAACACAGCTGGTCATCGTTATGAATAATAAATTTGTAAGTTCTATCGCGCCGACATCCCATTCACAATGCATAAAACGACGTTGCACCGAGGCCAGGTCAATAGTTGAAAACTTTATGGCCACATATGCTATAATATGTTGATCGTTTGCATAAATTGACCCCAATTTACAGAGGTTCTAACAGTTCGTCAGCAAATAGTGAGGACATAAGCCACATAACAAATTGAGATTAGAACAAACATTGCAATTTCCTAGACTACTCTCAGGATTCTACTTGAGGCACTTTAAGTGGGTGTGCTGAGGTCTGCATAACTGGGACAAATAAAGACTAATTTAGAAGTTCAACATTGTCGAAATGCCGAGGGTGTGAACGTCAGAGCGAGCCGTCAGAATCAACAAACTGCTCAACGCAATTTGCGTATAGACTTACAGAAAGCATTAATTAAAATTCCTGAGACGGTATTATGTCTGAATTGGCTTTAACGCTTTAACGACTAGAGTGCACTAAAAGTGACTGGGGAAACAATTCAGCTCGTCTTTAAGTGTTATGCAAACTTAACATTTCGTTCAAACCTACTGAATATTTAAAGGCTGATAAGGGAGTATGAGTTAGTCACGTGTTAGCACATATGGTAGGTTAGTAATAGACAATTATAGGCTATAAATGCGTAGATGATTACGTATGCTAAGAGGGTTTGTTACATGTAAAGCGTGGAGGATTTGCAGTATGAACAAACGAGGCAAGGCCAAGCGCCGGAACATTACACAGGGCAACAACACTTAAAAATGAAAAATACTAAAATGTGAACCTTGAGTCAAATTAAAAATAGTTATATTATTAAAAATTAAGCTTTGAAATTAATTTAAAACTGCGAGCTCTACGAGAATAAATAAACTTAATTATAAGGATGTGATATTAATGACAGTATATAAAATTTAAACATTGAAATATGTGTTGCTGTTGTTTTTGAATTGTCTGCAACATAAAGAAATGTAAAATTAAACAGTTTGAAACATAACTATTATGGGCAGCAAACATTTTGGCCATAGGCAACAAGATGGATGTTACATCCACCTCTGACCTGAACGTCTTCCTCACCTGTGCCATTGACAGGTGGAATCGTGGGTTGCGTAGCGTTGCAGGTAGTCTCCACTTCTGTCTTGATGGCCGTGTAAGCGATATCGATATTGTCCCGGATGTCGGCATCACAGCTTCCAACAGTCCGCACCCGGCATTTCTCGCTTATATATACAATCCTAAAATTGCAACGAGTCAAACTCCCCTATTTAAACAGCACTGACAATTCTATCGTCTGAAGGATGTTTGAATTTATTATGTTTAAGATTTGTCTGTCATCTGAAAGATATTTACATTTCGTATGTTTCAAATTCGTCTCCAAATCCTGACATCCACGAGATTACATCTCAGTTTGGTGTCTTTCAACTGTGCCCCCAAATCCTATCATTCAGCAATCTACACATTTGATTGGTGTGGGCCCCAATCAAAATTTTTTCTCAGTTTCTCCATTTTGTTTAGTTCTAACTTTAAGGAGATCGAAATACTTTACGCTACATGTGAGCCATTCTTCATTATTAATGATGACACGATTTTAATAAATATTCACGATACCAGTGCTAAAGTGCTAACCAGCAATACCCATCACAATACAACTGTAATTTGATGATTAATAATTATGCCAATTAAATTGTTAACAAACAATACACAACACAATACAACTGCAATTTAATTATTAATATGCTAATTATATAACTAGATGAACTGGATGTCATGAAAGAGTCGCATTCTCACTCGTAGATTTCGTGACAGCTTCCTCCTTGCGACAGGATCTCGATGATTTCATAGTAGAAGGTGAGGGTACAGTTGAACCCGGACTCAGCACTGCAGGCGACCGGGCACTGGGCTGTCATGTTGGCCAGGATCATTTCGATGAGTTCCCTCTGGCCTCCGTCGCAATGCCCGCAGGCCTCAGACGTATTGGCGAGACAAGTGAATACCAGAGGAACCGATCTAAGGACAAAACAAGACAATCGTAATCGTAATCGCAAATTTACATAGCGCCATCAGTAGCGGCGCCAGGATTTCAGGTTTGGGGCTAAAACCCCAATTCCTTCCCTGTTCCCCCTCCTCTCTGTCATTGGCTGTGATTTCCAACTTTTGGGGGCTGAGCCACCGATAGGGCTTCAGCCCACCTTAGCCCCATGCTGGCGCCGCCACTGAGCGCCATATTGAGGGGATAGGGACGGAACATCTGTTACACAGATGCCTTATAATTACTGTAAATTAATATTTTAAAATCTACTTGATGAACTATGCACATCAAAATGCGGTTAGCAGTTGGTCTTTTCAATAAAGGATCTACTTATTTACTAACTTACTTTATCTTAAAAGCATAGGATCGGTAGGCATGAACCCAGTGTGCGAGAGAAGCATGCGAGAACAATTTCGCTGTTGCAGAAAATCATAATTATGCAACTCACTGGTGGACTCGCTTTGTAATATTGA
>JACEVL010000942.1:97500-152500 GCA_020284085.1 Aporrectodea caliginosa
ATTATTATTATTATTATTATTATTATTATTATTATTATTATTATTATTATTATTATTATTATTATTAATCCATAAGAAGAGAGTGAAAATTCTGAGAGTTTTTTTTATCGATATGCCTCTCTAGATCGGCAGCATCTCTCATTCTCCCTTATTTAAAATTAATATTAATTAATGTTGATACTATTAACAGATAGTCTTACATCTCTTGGGATGCAGCCTTTGGCTGACACAAACGATCCGTCGTTGTTAGTGATCGACCAACGACACACGTCCTACAAACGATACAGACATACATGCAAATTATATCATGACGAGTCGACACTTCGGACAGGTCATTTTATTTTATTTTATTTTATTTTTATTTTATTTTATTTTTATTTTATTTTATTTTATTTTATTTGACAGGTCATTTTATTGGATGTCAATTTCCGACGCAAGTCATCAGAAACTAAGCTTCCTTGAACTCATATTTCACACAAATGATCAGGTCTATAGCGCTCAGTCAACGGACACTTTCGCCTCTTGACCTGACTCGCACTAGGACAGTGCTGGGCTTTTGGGAGGTTTTTCGGTAAGTGATTTGAAGCTTTGCAATATCGTTTCCCATTCTTTTTCGTTCTGTTAGCTCTCCAATGTCACTGACGGATAAACTGGAGACTCCTATAGATGCTTTCACTAATCCTTTGTAGCCTGACTTCAGGTTTTCCTGAACTATCGGAATTTTGTCGGACTTCTCCAACCACGATTTGTTTTAGTATGGTTTCACTTAATGTGACCGCTGATCAATGCCCTCCACAATATGATAGTGGAGCTACATAAGTAATTAAAACTAGACTAGATCAATAACGTCAAAATTGAGCAGCTTGCATTTTGTAAGCGATTTTATGTCAACTGACTTAAGGTGATTTAGTATTTAAGAAAATAACGAATATTGATATTTGAAATTAGTTCGTTTTGCGCCTACGTTGACGTCGGTACAGTGTGTAACGCTGGCTGAAATATTGCAGAACTGCGACGGTTCGTTGTTGATGCATTCATAACAAATCAGAGGCCAGTCTCTTGGAGTTGGAGGAACTGCAACAACAGAATCAAACCAACATTCAACTGTTAGAAAGAACTTCATTATTTTGCAGTTCAGAAACACTGGTCAACAGTTATTCCTTGATATTTCAATTAACAATTTTCTAATTTCCAGATATAACATTTTTATTCTTAACTGTCTTTCGTTTACGAGGATACATTCCCATCTGGAGTGAAAATTTAAAATGCTTCTGAATATAATTTAGTGAAGTTTCATAGAAAGTGGAAAATACTTCTGCATAGGATCTAGTGAAGTTTTACAGAAAGTAAATGATCAAATTATGTTTTATTGGAGACAATAGCTAAACTAAAAGAAATAGTTTGGATGATATAATTAAGCAGCAGAACAGTATTCTACCTGTGCTTGGAGTGACTGTAGCTGCAATGGTTGAGGCTGCGGTTGGTGGCAATGAAGGTATCGCAGTTGAGTTGTCTTCTGCGAAAGGCGTGGAATCTGACGTCTGTGGTATCTCCGTCCCGGTCACCGGTGGCGTTGATGGGGAGGCAGATGGAACGGGTGTCGTGAAAGTGTCGGGTGGTGTGTTGGTGTCGTCTATAATTGCTGTTGTTGGACTTTCCGGTGTGGATGATTCTGGCATTGGGGTATCGGGTATTGGTGTTGTGCCAGATTGTGTTTCAGTTGTAGGTGGTTCTGGTTCTGGTGTTGGTGTTTCGATTATTGATGTAGTAGGTGACTCTGTTGCCTGTGCCTCAGTTTCAGAAGATTCTGGTGTTGTGGTAACGGCTGGTGGCTCTGGTGTTGCTGTTGGAATCGATGTGGCAGGAGATGGAGTGGCAAGGTCAGGAAACATTATTTCCCAGTTGCACCATTTCCAGTTGCAACACAACAGACAACTTGTTGCATTCTCAGGGCACTCAATATCAGTAGAACTGTTGTAGACCCTACAATCTCCAGTGTCCTGAAAACATGTTACAAGCTCAGTCGCGTTAATAAGACGTTGATTTTGCGACAGACACATCTCTTGGCTCTACCTGCAGCTTTCGATACCGTTGACTTTGGTATATCACTCCACCATCTCGAACGTTTGTTCAGTCATTCCGGTATTTCGAGATTAAATTGCATTATTATCTAGAACTGCTTTACATATCTGTTCCTAATGACAATTAACCTCGCTTAGGCTTGCGCAGGGAGCGCCTCAAATAATTAAAGTGATCCTATATAAAATTAATTACCTAATTAAAAAACGCTATTTTACGCATAATATAAAGTTCATCAGATAAACTAATGGCTTATGTGATTGATTTGCAATCGTTGTGGCTTAATTTAAGATGAATTTGTGTTGCCACTAAATAAATTGAAGATAGGCCTAAAGAGCAAGATAATCATTAGCTTATCACACAAAACTTTGGAAGTGTAATTAGGCCTATTAGATTTCATGTTGATAGTTTAGGTGGTTTTCAACTTACTGGAATGCATCCCATTGAGAATGTTTCGTTCCATTGGTCGCCAATTGAAGTAATGTTCAAGAAACACACCGACTACACGAAAAACAGTCATTATACAAAATTAACAGTAACTTAAAATTATTATAATTATCATTATTATTTTTTTTACCCGAGGTATCAAGGATCCCTCAGGATTTAGAAAAAATTGCTATAAGGAGCAGGAAATTTGTCTGGAGGGTCAGGCTTCGTCTTCGAGGTTTGCAGGAAAGGTGCCGTTGAATGCGACCAAGTTATAGCGTTGGACGCAAACAGACAGACGCTGGAAAAGAAACGAGGTCTCGCGTCTGTCGCCACCAACGAATGACATACGACGGCCTAGTTTACTTATGAATTCCAGAATTATCATTATCATTATCATCATCATCATCATCATCATCATCATCATCATCATCTTCATCATCATCATCATCATCATCATCATCATCATCATCATCATCATCATCATCATCATCATCATCATCATCATCACCACCACCACCACCACCACCACCATCATCATCATCATCATCATCATCATCGTCGTCATCATCATCATCATTATCATCATTATTATCATCATTATTATCATTATTACTATTATGAGTAGTAGTAGTAGTAGTAGTAGTAGTAGTAGTAGCAGTAGTAGTAGTAGTAGCAGCAGTAGCAGTAGTAGCAGTAGTAGCAGTAGTAGTAGCAGTAGTAGCAGTAGTAGCAGTAGTAGCAGTTGTAGCAGTAGTAGCAGTAGTAGCAGTAGTAGCAGTAGTAGCAGTAGTAGCAGTAGTAGCAGTAGTAGCAGTAGTAGCAGTAGTAGCAGTAGTAGCAGTAGTAGTAGTAGTAGTAGTAGTAGTAGTAGTAGTAGTAGTAGTAGTAGTAGTAGTAGTAGTAGTAGTAGTAGTAGTAGTAGGCAGAAATGGAGGCAGGCAGACGGGTAGGCAGACAGTGAAATCCAAGACCTTGTCGAAAGATAATAAAATAATAAGTCAACAAAGCTTTGCTACTATGTTTACGAATGCATATGAGCAGTTTACTGAATACACACGGGACACTTGAACATGCACTTACCCCTGCAGCGCAGAACTTATTCCACGAAGTATCTAGACACTCACTCCTGCTTCCCTCTGTGCATTCGTAACATTCTAGCTGGTCTGACGATGCTGTAAAGCAACAATGGAAATTTAAAAAATAAATTTACTCGTAGCCGTGTGATTAATTGTGTTTCCTGTTGTCATCGTTATAATTATATCTAGATATTTAAAAAGCGCGTTTTCGAACCTCACAAATATGATAGTTCTCGGTGGCATGAGAACCAGTGCTGAACACCTCTCGACGTGTCGCTCCACGGATTTGCATTTGTAATTATAATGGCATAGTCCTGAGTAGCTTGACTTTTGCCTAAATCGGTTCTGCTAAATACCACCATTCATCTCAATTTAAGAAGCTCAGAGGAGCGCATATCAGCGCATTTTATGAACACGTTGCATTGGTTGACTGTGTGAAATGTCAACGCGTCTGGAACTCAGGTGTACATCATTCTGACATGCGAAGCGTATTACAATTTCTTCTCAGCGTGTTCAACTATGCTTAGTGTTTAGGCTAGACATGCTAACACTGGTCTTGTCAAAAGCCAGATTTTAATGAAAAGGCTCTGTAGAGCTCTATATATATTTGTATATACATGTACATATATGTATATGTATGTATATATAAAGTGAAATTTGGTAGGAGCCTATAATTTATTTGACAGCCACATTAACAGGGCCGATATTGGGCCCATAGCTGGATCGCAGTTGACACTGATGAACAGCACAAGACTGCCATAGGCCAAATGAATGAGATTATTATTATTATTACCTAGTAACTTCTATCGCATCGGTGTCTAATGCACAATGCATCAATCACTGGCGCACCAAAATCCAGTCGTATTCAGATCGATATCTAGATGATCAGTAGTAGGCAAAAGTGATTTATTTCGGACACATCATGAGAAGAGAGGAAATATGCATGGAGAAAGACATCATGCAGGGCACAATGCCGGGAGAACGGAAAAGAGGAAGACCGAGAACAAACTGGTTGGGCAACATAAAGGAATGGACGGGATTGACAATGGAGGAAATGATAAGACTGACAGAAGACAGGAGACGTTGGAGGAATATTGTTCATGATACGGCCGACCCTCGAAGCGAGGATGGCTGAGAACAGAACAGAACAGTAGTAGGCTAAGACAGAAGAACTGCCTCTGGTGGATAAGTAATTTGAAAAAGGTAAGTCAAAGTTAGAGATTATACTATGAGTAATATTGATTTATCCAACCTGGCGTTGTTGTTGCAGATGGAGTTGACATTTCTTCGGGAATTGCAGTAGATGGTTCTGCTGTTGTGCTCTCTGGTTCGACAGGTGCGGGCGTAGTTCCTGAATCGCATCGAAAATTAAACTTTGGTAAAAAAATCAGCAAAAGAGACCTTTGATTTGTACCAACTACGAAAATGGAAATCGTAAACGATGCGTTGCGTCTCCTACTCAACCTACTTAGACAGGTTCATTGCCTTTTAATTTCTTATATTCAATTCAATTCAATTTATTTTTCTGTAACCGACATGGTATTTAACAATTATGGCAGTGTACATTCAATGACGTTCCGGTTACCAAGTGGAGGACCCTGAAGGGATGGACGATCCCGCTAAATAGGGCCACCCAGGTAATGAAATAAAAAGTTCAGATAACACATGACAGCAAGCTTACTTTCGGAGACAGGATTTAAAACAAAAAATTAGGATAACTTAACTAATTATAGAACTTAACTAAACACCCATAGCAGTAAATAGCATTCATTCAAATGTCTAGATGTATCAGATAGTGGTGTAATTTATTCTTAAATAGGGGCCTATTTGTAAAGCAGTCAATTGTCGGATCCATATTGGTCCATACCTTAGCCCCAGCGAATCTAATGGAAAACAGTCGAGTATTTGTAATTATATAGCTGTTGTAGCAACCAACCCTCGTTACTTTTGATCCCGTCGTTTCCTACCTGAGTAGCCGCCTCTGTCGTAGTTGCATAGGTCAGCGTCTTCACAGCACCAGTTACATTCTCCTGTAACCGTCACGAAGTCACCGCACGTGGTGTCATTGTTCGACTCAGTCAATCCTTGGCATTCCTACACAGGTATATATCTCACTTGCTAATATATTTGTTTCTATATTCATTGCTATTGTTTTTCTTCTCATTGTCTCTATTTTTTGCACCAGAAGTAAGTATAACCCTTCAGGAGACAACAACAATGACGGGAACGGTTAATAGCATTTGGAACGGTTATGTTTCATCTAAGTTTTGCAAGTCAAAAGTACTGTGGTGAGCAACGGCGTTGAAACGCTGAATGATAATCGAAAGGCGTTGGAATAACTAGCTAATTTCTCTCTGATCTCCGGTAATTCCATTTAGATTGTGGCCCAGATTGGAAATGATTGTGGCCGTGGGTTTAAGCCGAGGTAGTGCAATTCCTCATATTAATTAATATTAATGTTATTCATAATACAGAACTGCCTTACGTCTCTTTGGACGCATCCTTTGGATGATGAAAACGACCCATTACTGTTGGTCACCGACCAATGGCACACCTCCTGTGAAACGAAGCAAACAGATAATATGATGATGAAAATATAGACAGATAATTAACCTGGATGTAGTGAACTGTTGACAGCCGAATTACAATCTTTCCCCGCAAGACAGCAAATGCTGCTTTCAATCACCCACAATGCATATTACACTAGATCATTTTGCCTCGTCATCATCATCTTCCTCTGGCACTTCGAATTATCACCTCACAGGCTTTCCACTCTCACCTCCAAGAATTCCTACCGTAATCCATCCCATCGTCTGCCATCCAAGGTGTCTCGTACTGAACGAAACTCGCCTTACCAGCTGCTCTCCCTCCTCTCCTCCCTCTGGCCTATCTGGTAACTGGACTGGCACCTCCACTGTACGTCGCTCTCTGGACAACCCCTCCAGTTATGACGCAACGCTCGTGAATAAGCTGTTGCTCTGCTCTTAGCGTTAGAGTAGCGCTTTAGAAATGCGGAGTTTGCCATTACGACTACGATTAGGATCCTCGGATTCTTTTTGAGTCCTGGTCTGCTTCGCGGCACTGCACCAGGACACCGGGACATATGCCATTGGGTGACCGAGATTTTAAAACGCTCTTCCTGCTTGTCTCCGAGTAGTAGGAAGTGTTGCTAGCTGACGCATTTGACCAATCTTAGGTCCAAATCGCTAACCTAGTCATTTCGTTCTCAGCTTAACAATCAATCAATCAATCAATCAATCAATCAATCAATCAATCAAAACTTATATAGCGCCCCTTCAAGATCCCTACTCAGAGGCGCTCCCGACCCAGGCCATACGGAAGAATGCAGTCTTCAACAGTTGGTGAAACTGAGAACAGTTTGGAAGGTGTCGTAAATCTAATGTTAGCCCGTTCCAGGTTGTTGGACCAACCACAGAGAAGGAACGGCTCTGCATTGTCGCAGTTATCGCTTTCCAGAGAGCCTTAGAGGACTGAGCTTCTGGAAGTTGACCTGATTATGGGCTGGTTTTTGCTGGCCATCGGATGATGCCTGGCGCAATAGACACCAGAGCGAAAGAAATTACAAATCACAATTCCCAATACAATTACAGCAATAGGCTTTCGAGCTGTTAAGCTAATATTACTTCACATACTATAATATCTAGATGTATTTTTTCTATGTACACCTACAGCGTTATGTCTGTTGTTAACACAATAAACGAATCTAATAGTATATGGCATCGTTCTTTGATACTATCTGGTGGGCCATGTGCTTCTTTTCGCTGTCTTCAGACCACTCTTTTCGCTCGGAGTCTTTCGCACTGGGAGCGCCTCTGAATGGTGTTCACTGTGAGAGGCGCTTTATAAATTTATAAATACAATACAATACAATTTTTCGCTAGCTGGTCCGATGCTTTTCATACAGAAATAAACAGCGAATTTTAATTCGCTGTTTATTTCTGTATGCTCTGTTAGCCTCTTAAAATGTCTCTCACTGACTAATTCATCGTAGCCTGACATGTCGGAATTTGGTCGGACTTCTTAAACCGATTTTCAATTACGATTTCACTTCAAGCGACCATCGATAAATGCCTTCAGCAACACAAAAGAAGTAATTTAGTCAGACCCGATATTACGTGTCAAAAAAAGAACAGCTTGCAAATTGCACTTTATAAATGATTTTGTGTCTACTGACTAAAGCTGAGGTAAGAAACGAGGAAAGACTGAATTGATATTTGAAATTAATTTCATTTAGCACTAACATTGACATCCGTGCATCGTAAAACGCTTGCTGAGCTATTGCAGAAAAACGACGGTTCGCCTTCGACGCATTCATAACAACTTAGATTCCTGGTTCTTTCAGTTGTAGGAACTACATCAACAGAATCAAATACAAGTAATAACTTTATTTGCGTTGGTGTTCATTAAAACCAGTCAGCATTAATTTCTTAAAAGTCTAACAGAAAGGCATTCAACGTATAATTTCCAGATGCAATAGTTTAGGCCACAACTTAACCCTCATCCTACCAACATATCTACATGTATATATTCCTTCCCCCATTGATGCTCCAACTGTGACCGAAAGAGCGAGTAAAGCTCTTCCCCATGATGCTCCAACTGTGACCGAAAGAGAGAGTAAAGCTCTCCCCCATGATGCTCCAACTGTGACCGAAAGAGAGAGTAAAGCTCACCCCCATGATGCTCCAACTGTGACCGAAAAGCGAGTAAAGCTCTCCCCATGATGCTCCAACTGTGACCGAAAAAGCGAGTAAAGCTCTCCCCCATGATGCTCCAACTGTGACCGAAAGAGAGAGTAAAGCTCTCCCCATGATGCTCCAACTGTGACCGAAAAAGCGAGTAAAGCTCTCCCCTATGATGCTCCAACTGTGACCGAAAGAGAGAGTAAAGCTCTCCCCATGATGCTCCAACTGTGACCGAAAAAGCGAGTAAAGCTCTCCCCTATGATGCTCCAACTGTGACCGAAAGAGAGAGTAAAGCTCTCCCCATGATGCTCCAACTGTGACCGAAAAAGCGAGTAAAGCTCTCCCCTATGATGCTCCAACTGTGACCGAAAGAGAGAGTAAAGCTCTCCCCATGATGCTCCAACTGTGACCGAAAAAGCGAGTAAAGCTCTCCCCTATGATGCTCCAACTGTGACCGAAAGAGAGAGTAAAGCTCTCCCCATGATGCTCCAACTGTGACCGAAAAAGCGAGTAAAGCTCTCCCCTATGATGCTCCAACTGTGACCGAAAAAGCGAGTAAAGCTCTCCCCTATGATGCTCCAACTGTGACCGAAAGAGAGAGTAAAGCTCTCCCCATGATGCTCCAACTGTGACCGAAAGAGCGAGTAAAGCTGATGACAGACTGTTCGTTGCGATCAGAACTAATGACCATCATCCTTGCGCTCTGCTGATTGGCTAGATCTTTTGTTCCTAGGACTAGAACTGCCTTGGCTCAACGCCGGGGATCTGCTGTGGTTGGTCCGTCTACTTGGAATGACCTTTCCCCTCATTAAGGGCCAAACTAATGACTAGTTTTTCCTCTTTGGTCTCTCGTTCTTTAAAGACGTTTCTTTTCCCCCGGGGTTTTCGTGCTGAGAGCACTTCTGAATAGTTATTCTGAGAGAGGCGCTATTTAAATCTTTATATACAATACAATACAATACAATACAATGTTCTAAGCTGGCTGTGCCCTCGACCCCGGGAGACTACATACATCCTCCGTCCTTGGCTCACCAATTCTCACTTCCACCTAAGGACACCAAAAACTTTATTCCTAGGCGGCTTTACAGGAGCATCTATTAAACCTAAGACCCTTTAACAAATCAAAAATAGCCAATAATATCCTGGAGAAAACTTTAATCGGTATAGCAATGCCTACAAATAGTTTTTTTTCTTGCAATTGCATTGCATTTTGACAGTGTGTTAACGAATAAGCGAAGATTCTATTATATTAATATCCAAACGATTGGTCCACTAGACAGTGGTGAACAAGTCATTTGAAAAAGGTAAATCTAACAGAGAGATTAATTTATCCAACCTGGCGCGGCTGTCGCGGATGGAGTAGAAGTTTCTTCGGGAATTACAGTAGATGACTCCTCTGTAGGTGGTTCTGCTGTGCTCTCTGGTTCCGCAGGCGCAGGTGTGGTTCCTGCATCTGGTTCAACGGTCGTTTCCTGAACGGGTGCTGAGGTGGACGCTGTCGGAGTTGCTTCATCAGGCGGTGCCAGAGTAGAAGTAGGTGGTTCAGAAGTTTCGCCTGCGGTTTCTGGGGCTGCAGGCGATGGTGTAGTTTCTTGATCAACTGGTGGAGGTGGTGTTGCCGTTGTTGGTCCCTCTGTTGGTGGAAGCAGTTTGTCCAGAATGTCGATGTTGCAAAAATTCTTTTCAACACCGTCGCAGCAGAGAAGGCAGCTCGTTTCGTTTTCTGGACAATCGGTTGCCGATTGGTTGAAGACACAACCATTGGTCTCCTAAATTTGTAAGTTTTTGTTTTAAATTTGTAACGATTCATAATAATAATTGTAGGCCCTAGTCGTAATTTTCAAACATTGGAAAAAGTCTACGAGAAACAGAAATAGTCAGAATAGTAGAGAAATAGAAAATACATGATGATCATTATGCTGAAAATTAAAATAAATTCACTGTAGGCTATGTCAATTATCAACGATTTGAAATTGGAATGAGACAACACTTTGAGACATTCATCGATCTCCTGTTTTTAATCGATCGTTTTCGATTAATTTCTGAAACTTTGGAAATGAAAATGTTCAGATCAGGCAAATAAGTTACGAGCAGCTAAAAATCTAGGCCCTATTGATTATTTGATACAGTCTCTAAAACTGACCAGAGTGCATCCCATTGAAAACGTTTCGCTCCATCCGTCAGACCACGAGACATTAACGAAGCAGGCGGACTAAAACATAAAAACGTTCAGTTATAAGTCAAAAGTAATCAAGATTGTTTCAGCAGGAAACGCGATGTTAATATTTAATTTAGGGGAACCTATAATAATAATAATTATTGTAATAGACTTAAAGCTGCCTGCTAACTGATGGCGCACAGCGGTCTGAAGGAAGTGAGGTTTCACGGGGCATCGCTGAGATTCGGCTAACTGGTCGACATTGAATACTCCGCAAGAATGAGTTTCCTAGAATCTTGTTAAGAGTGGATATAGGTTAGTCTTGTGATTTTTGTTAACTAAGAAAAGAGTAGTAATCGTAAGGTAGGCCTACTTAATACAATAAGATTTTCGTTAGATTGTTGCAAATTAAAGTAGAATACTCCTGTAAGTAAGTCACGAATCCGACACTTACACCCCCTGGACAGACAGGAACTAACTCTCCAGTGTCCATGCAGGACTGCGCCGTTCCTGGGTTGCAGGTGTAGCACTGAGGAGAATCACTTGGTTCTGCAACAGAAAGCAAACAACATATTCGATGTAGGGCCTACAAGTACTGCACATGGGCTTATTAAGTACCAGCCCATCTAAAAGCAAAGTCTATTACTTTATGTTGGCAAGGAATCCGATTCTCTAAAGTCTCGCAGGTCAGCTGATGCTATCCATAACATAGAAGTTCTTTAATTGGCATAATTTAAATAGCGCCTTATCTTAGCCTCTCAAAGCCATGGTTGACTTTCTGACAGATCTATCAGGCTATTACTAATATTACTAAATGAACGTTCGCAACATTACGCCCACCATATTAGCCATCCCGTAGCCTACACATTGCTAACTGGTCATGGCTTTCAGTGGTCATGCATAACAGTTGCAAACGATTCAGAAACGTCGGATTTTTCGATTCATTTAAAAAATAACCAATAAATAGAATCGAGACTTCGCATGTAGGCCTACTAATTCATGCAGAATAAAAACTCACAGTGCATAGTTTGGCGTATTCCCTGTAAGAACAAAAACAGAATTGTACATTTTCGTATATAAATAACCATTGAATCTGTAGAAAGACGGCCAATTAAGCTTCAAACAAGAAAGTGACTACAAATCCATTGCCAAACCTCAGGTCCGATGGTCTTATTCATTCATTCATTACGGAGATTCATATAGCATCCCTTCAAGGCCACTACTTAGAAGTGCTCCCGATCCCAGCATGGCTAAGAAAAACGAGCCTGTACTGAGTTGGTGTTAACACGCCGGAGCGGCACCTAGTAAGGAAGCACGTTCAACAGTCGAAGCGTTGGATTTACTGTAGAAAGATGGCCAAACCCGATTCTACGTATCTTGTAAACAATTATCGTCATTAAATACTTTAAAACCAGAAGGCGTAAGGTATAAATGCTTACCATGTCATCCGTGGATGAATACGGAGGCCGGTAAGGATGGCAAACCTTTGTACAGTGACAACCTCTGACGAGAGACTGTCTCGGCCTCCTAAGTAACCTCCAGTCCTTAAATTGAAAATAAATGCCAAGTTAAAGAAAGAAATAATTGTAAAGATATAATTCAATTTATGTCAAAATGTTCAATAACTTTTGTTACGGATTAGAGACGTAATTACGCTGAATAGGCCTACGAGAGAAACTATGTCACATGCTGGAGCAATCGAAAAACCCAAGTATAGAGGTCTCTCCAATTTCATGTTTCGAGGTCACCGAAAGCAACTACGGATCCAGAATAATGATCCACACTGTAAAATATAACAGGAAGTCAGTCGAAATTCTTCAATAGTCGAAGAAAAATGGCCCAAAAATTAAGATATAATCATCTAAAGAATTCATTGTTTGGAGTCGGTCATAGCAACATTTCCACCTACACTTGAGACATAATTATTACTTACCGGCTGGAGACACTGGAGTTGAGGCATAACGGGCGTATACATCACCCGCTGAGTTACACAGATTTCTTCTACAGGAATCCATCTCAGCCTGGATTGCACCAGCGGAACATCAACAATGGTGAAGACGGGTGTCGTGAAGGACTCAACTGGACGCCTTGCTGTCACCGGTCCTGTCCAGACGAATAGCTGACAGCAACAGCTAAATGCTCCTGGATAGAACTTGTTACAGCAGAAATGTAAAAGCACTGTCGATGTGATCAAGACTAAAAGAATAATCACAAGAATGATCTCCACTGTCCAGACATTAACCGTTGTCGTAGGATTCGGTGTACATTTGGATGGAGATGGCGAAGCTATAAGTGAAGAAAGACTACTCGAAGATGAATTAGTCGAAATGGTGTTTCGAACAGATGTAAACCTAAACGAATCCATCGCAGCAGTCGGTGAAGTTGGCCTAGATGTAACTCGTCTGGATATAGATCGACGAAATGTACGGGTGGTTGGTTTGGAGGCAGTTGTGGTTTGTATGAGTGCAGTTGCGTTTCGTATGGGTGGAGATGTGGTGCGTATGGAAGCAGATGTGCCTTGTGTGGGTGTAGTTGTTGTTTGCATACGAGGAGATGTGGTTTCCATGGTAGCAGATGTGTCTTGTGTAGGTGCAGTTGTGGTTAGTGTTCCTACAAATGTGACTTGTATAATTGGTGCATGTGTGGTTTTCCTGGGTGAAGATGTGGTTTTTATGAATGGAGGTGTGGCTTGTATGGGAGCAGATGTTGATTCTATCGTTGCAACTGTGGTTTGCATGGGAGCAGGTGCCGTTTCAATGGCTGTAAATTTGGTTTCAATCAGTGCGGATGTGGTTTTCATGGGTGCAATTGAGGTTTGCATGGGTGAAGAGTTGGTTTGTATGGATGGAGGTGTGGATTGTGTATTAGCAGATGTGGTCTGTATCGGTGAAGATGTGGCTTGCATCGGTGAAGATGTGGCTTGTATGGGTGCAGTTGTGGTTTGAATTGGTAGTGATGTGGTATCTATGATCAAAGATGTGGTTTGTGTGGTTTCAGTTGTTGTTTCTTTGAGTATAGCTGTGGTTTGTATTGGTGCAGATGTGGTTTGTATGAATGAATATGTCGGATGTATGGGCGGAGATGTGGTTTGTGTGAGTGAAGATGTGGTGCGCATCGGTGAAGATGAGGTATCTATGCGCGCAGATGAGGTTTGTATGGCTGCCGATGTTGTTACTATGTGTGCAGTTGTTGGTGTAGGTGTGGTCCTCATGGGTGAAGATGTGGTTTTAATAAAAGGATATGTGGTTTGTATCACTGCATCTGTGGTTTGTATGGGAGCAGGCGTGGTTTCAATGGGTGTAAATTTGGTTTGAATGGGGGAAGACGTGGTTTGTATGGATGGAGGTGTGGATTGTGTTGTAGCAGATGTGGTCTGTATCGGTGAAGATGTGGCTTGCATCGGTGAAGATGTCTCTTGTATGGGTGCAGTGGTGGTTTGAATTGGTAGAGATGTGGTATCTATGATCAAAGATGTGCTATGTGTGGATTCAGTTGTGGTTTGTGCGGACGCAGATGTGGGTTGTGTGGATGTAGAGTTGGTTTGTATGTGTGGATATGTTGTTTTTATGGGTGCAGTTTTGGTTTCAATGGGTGCAGATGTGGTTGGCATATGTGCAATTGTGGTTTGCATGGGTGAAAACGTGGTTTGTATGGATGGAAGTGTGGCTTGTGTGGTAGTAGATGTGGTTTGTATCGGTGAAGATGTGGCTTGTATCGGTGAAGCTGTGGCTTGCATGGGTGTAGTTGTGATTTGAATGGGTAGAGACGTGGTATCCATGATCAGAGATGTGCTTTCTGTGGATTCAGTTGTGGTTTCAATGGGTGCAATTGTGGTTTGCATGGGTGAAGACCTGGTTTGTATGGATGGAGGTGTGGCTTGTGTGGTAGCAGATGTGGTTTGTATCGGTGAAGATGTGGCTTGTATCGGTGAAGCTGTGGCTTGTATTGGTGCAGTTGTGGTTTGAATTGGTAGTGATGTGGTATCTATGATCAAAGATGTGGTTTGTGTGGATTCAGTTGTGGTTTGTATGGGTTCAGTTGTGGTTTGTATGGGTGCAGTTTTGGTTTCAATGGGTGCAGATGGGGCTTGTATCGGTGCAGTTGTGGTTTGAATGGGTAAAGATTTGGTATCTACGATAAAAGATGTGGATTCAGTTGTGTTTTGTTTGAGTGCAGGTGCGGTTTGTATGGGTGGATATGTGGTTTGTGTGGTCGCAGATATGGGTTGTGTGGATGTAGATGTGGTTGGAATGTGTGCAATTGTGGTTTGCATGGGTGAAGACCTGGATTGTATGGATGGAGGTGGGGCTTGTGTGGTAACAGATGTGGTGTGTATCGGTGAAGCTGTGGCTTGTATTGGTGCAGTTGTGGTTTGAATTGGTAGTGATGTGGTATCTATGATCAAAGATGTGGTTTGTATGGGTGCAGTTGTGGTTTGTATGGGTTCAGTTGTGGTTTGTATGGGTGCAGTTGTGGTTTGTATGGGTGCAGTTTTGGTTTCAATGGGTGCAGATGTGGTTTGTATGGGTTCAGTTGTGGTTTGTATGAGTGCAGTTGTGGTTTGGATTGGTAGAGATGTGGTATCTATGATCAGAGATGTTCTTTGTGTGGATTCAGTTGTGGTTTCAATGGGTGCAGATGTGGATGGCATGTGTGCAATTGTGGTTTGTTTGAGTGCAGATGTGGTTTGCATGGGTGGATATGTGGTTTGTGTGGTCGCAGATATGGGTTGTGTGGATGTAGATGTGGTTTTTATGGATGAATATGTCGGATGTATGGGTGCAGTTGTGGTTTCAATGGGTGCAGATGTGCTTGGCCTGTGTGCAATTGTGGTCTGCATTGGTGAAGACCTGGTTTGTATGGATGGAGGTATAGCTTGTGTGGTAGCAGATGTGGTCTGTATTGGTGAAGATGTGGTATCTAAAAATAAAGATGTGCTTTCTGTGGAGGTAGTTGTGGTTACTATGTGTGCAGTTGTGGTTTGCGTGGGTGTAGATGTGTTGTCTGTTGGTTCATGTGCTGAATCTATGGGTGCAGGTGCGGTTCCTATGAGTCCCCCTATGATTTGTGTGGGTGTCGATGTGGTCGGAATGGACATCGTTGTGTTTAATATGGGTACATATGTATTTATTATTGGCACATATGTGGTTGGTATAGGTGCAGATGTGGGTTTTATTGGTTCAGGTGTTGTTTCTACGAGTGACGATGTGGTCGTTAAGGGTGCATCTGTGGCATGTCTGGCTGCTGATGTGGTTTGTATTGGCGCAAATGTGGTATCTATGAGTGCAGATATGCCTTGTGCGGGTGTAGTTGCCGTTTGCATGGGCGGAGATGTGGTTTTCATGGTCGCAGATGTGATATGAATAGGTGCAGATGTGGTTAGTGTGGCTAGAGATGTGGATTTTATTGGTTCAGATGTGACTTGTACTGGTGTAGGTGTGGTCTTCCTGGGTGAAGATGTAGTTTTTATGGATGGGGATGTGGTTTGTATTGGTGCAGATATGGTTTTTATGAGCAAAGATGTGCCTTTTGTGGGTGTAGCTGTTGTTTGCGTACGAGGAGATGTGGTTTCCATGGTAGCCGATGTGTTTTGTGTGGGTGCAAATGTGACTTGTATTGGTGCAATTGTGGTCTTCCTGGGTGAAAATGTTGTTTTTATGAATGGAGGTGTGGGTTGTATAGGAGCAGATGTTGATTCCATCGTTGCAACTGTGGTTTGTGTGGGAGCAGGTGCCGCTTCAATGGCTGTAAATTTAGCTTCAGTGGGTGCGGATGTGGTTTGCATGAGAGTAGATGTAGTTTGCATGGAAGCAGGCGTGGCTTGAATGGGTGTGAATTTGGTTTGAATGGGTGGAAATGTGGTTTGAATGGGTGCAATTGTGGTTTGCATGGGTGAAGATCTGGTTTGCATGGATGGAGGTGTGGCTTGTGTGGTAGCAGATGTGGTCTGTATCGGTGAAGAGGTGGCTTGTATCGGTGACGATGTGGTTTGAATTGGTAGAGATGTGGTATCTATGATCAAAGATGTGCTTTGTGTGGGTTCAGTTGTGTTTTCAATGGGTGCAGATGTGGTTGGCATGTGTGCAATTGTGGTTTGCATGGGTGAAGACGTGGTTTGTATGGATGGAGGTGTGGCTTGTTTGGTAGCAGATGTGGTCTGTATCGTTGAAGATGTGGCTTGTATCGGTGAAGGTGTGGCTTGCATGGGTGCAGTTGTGGTTTGAATTGGTAGAGATTTGGTATCTATGATCAAAGATCTGCTTTGTGTTAATTCAGTTGAGGTTTCTTTGAGTGCAGATGTGGTGTGTATTGGTGGATATGTTGTTTGTGCAGTTTTGGTTTCAATGGGTGCAGATGTTGTTGTCATGTGTGCAATTGTGTTTTGCATGGGTGAAGACGTGCTTTCTATGGATGGAGGTGCGGCTTGTGTGGTAGCAGATGTGGTCTGTATCGGTGAAAATTTGGCTTGTATCGGTGACAATGTGGTTTGAATTGGTAGAGATGTGGTATCTATGATCAAAGTGGTGCTCTGTGCGGATTCAGTTGTGGTTTCGATGGGTGCAGATGTGGTTGGCATGTGTGCAATTGTGGTTTGTTTGAGTGCAGATGTGGTTTGCATGGGTGGATATGTGGTTTGTGTGGTCGCAGATATGGGTTGTGTGGATGTAGATGTGGTTTGTATGGATGAATATGTCGGATGTATGGGTGCAGTTGTGGTTTCAATGGGTGCAGATGTGCTTGGCCTGTGTGCAATTGTGGTCTGCATTGGTGAAGACCTGGTTTGTATGGATGGAGGTATAGCTTGTGTGGTAGCAGATGTGGTCTGTATCGGTGAAGATGTGGTATCTAAAAATAAAGATGTGCTTTCTGTGGAGGTAGTTGTGGTTACTATGTGTGCAGTTGTTGTTTGCGTGGGTGTAGATGTGTTGTCTGTTGGTTCATGTGCTGAATCTATGGGTGCAGGTGCGGTTCCTATGAGTCCCCCTATGATTTGTGTGGGTGTCGATGTGGTCGGAATGGACATCGTTGTGTTTAATATGGGTACATATGTATTTTTTATTGGCACATATGTGGTTGGTATAGGTGCAGATGTGGGTTTTATTCGTTCATTTGTTGTTTCTATGAGTGACGATGTGGTCGTTAAGGGTGCATCTGTGGCTTGTCTGGCTGCTGATGTGGTTTGTATTGGCGCAAATGTGGTATCTATGAGTGCAGATATGCCTTGTGCGGGTGTAGTTGCCGTTTGCATGGGCAGAGATGTGGTTTTCATGGTAGCAGATGTGGTTTGAATCGGTGCAGATGTGGTTAGTATGGCTAGAGATGTGGATTTTATTGGTTCAGATGTGACTTGCATTGGTGTAGGTGTGGTTTTCCTGGGTGATGATGTGGTTTTTATGGATGGAGATGCGGTTTGCATGGGAGCAGATGTAGTTTGTATGGAAGCAGGCGCGGTTTGGATGTGCGTAAATTTGGTTTCAGTGGGTGTAGATGTCGCTTGAATTGGTATAGTAGTGGTTCGCTTGAGTGCAGATGTGGTTTGTGTGGGTGGTGTTGTGTTGCGCATCGGTTCAGATGAGATATCTATAGGTTCAGGTGTGGTTTGTGAGGGTGTAATTGTGGTTTGTATTGGTGCAAATGTGGTATCAATGAGTGCAGATGTCGTCTGTGTGGGTGGTGTTGTGGTGCGCATCGGTTCAGATGAGATATCTATAGGTTCAGGTGTCGTTTGTGAGGGTGTAGTTGTGGTTTGTATTGGTGCAAATGTGGTATCAATGAGTGCAGATGGGGTCTCTGTGGGTGGTGTTGTGGTGCGTAGCGGTTCAGATGAGATACCTGTAAGTGAAGGTGTGGTTTGTGAGGGTGTAGTTGTGGTTTGTATTGGTGCAAATGTGGTATCAATGAGTGCAGATGTGGTCTCTGTGGGTGGTGTTGTGGTGCGTATCGGTTCAGATGAGATACCTGTAGGTGAAGGTGTACTTTGTGAGGGTGTAGGTGTGGTTTGAACTGGTGCAAATGTGGTATCAATGAGTGCAGATGTGGTCTGTGTGGGTGGTGTTGTGGTGCGTATCGGTTCAGATGAGATACCTGTAGGTGAAGGTGTGGTTTGTGAGGGTGTAGTTGTGGTTTGAATTGGTGCAAATGTGGTATCAATGAGTGCAGATGTGGTTTGTGTTGGTGGTGTTGTGGTGCGTATCGGTTCAGATGAGATATCTGTAAGTGAAGGTGTACTTTGTGAGGGTGTAGTTGTGGTTTGTATTGGTGCAAATGTGGTATCAATGAGTGCAGATGTGGTCTCTGTGGGTGGTGTTGTGGTGCGTATCGGTTCAGATGAGATACCTGTAGGTGAGGGTGTGGTTTGTGAGGGTGTAGTTGTGGTTTGTATTGGTGCAAATGTGGTATCAATGAGTGCAGATGTGGTCTGTGTGGGTGGTGTTGTGGTGCGTATCGGTTCAGATGAGATATCTGTAGGTGAGGGTGTGGTTTTTGAGGGTGTAGGTGTGGTTTGAACTGGTGCAAATGTGGTATCAATGAGTGCAGATGTGGTCTCTGTGGGTGGTGTTGTGGTGCGTATCGGTTCAGATGAGATATCTGTAGGTGAGGGTGTGGTTTTTGAGGGTGTAGTTGTGGTTTGCACTGGTGCAAATGTGGTATCAATGAGTGCAGATGTGGTCTGTGTGGGTGGTGTTGTGGTGCGTATCGGTTCAGATGAGATATCTGTAGGTGAGGGTGTGGTTTGTGAGGGTGTAGTTGTGGTTTGTATTGGTGCAAATGTGGTATCAATGAGTGCAGATGTGGTCTGTGTGGGTGGTGTTGTGGTGCGTATCGGTTCAGATGAGATATCTGTAGGTGAGGGTGTGGTTTTTGAGGGTGTAGGTGTGGTTTGAACTGGTGCAAATGTGGTATCAATGAATGCAGATGTGGTCTCTGTGTGTGGTGTTGTGGTGCGTATCGGTTCAGATGAGATACCTGTAGGTGAAGGTGTACTTTGTGAGGGTGTAGGTGTGGTTTGAACTGGTGCAAATGTGGTATCAATGAGTGCAGATGTGGTCTCTGTGGGTGGTGTTGTGGTGCGTATCGGTTCAGATGAGATACCTGTAGGTGAGGGTGTGGTTTGTGAGGGTGTAGTTGTGGTTTGTATTGGTGCAAATGTGGTATCAATGAGTGCAGATGTGGTCTGTGTGGGTGGTGTTGTGGTGCGTATCGGTTCAGATGAGATATCTGTAGGTGAGGGTGTGGTTTTTGAGGGTGTAGGTGTGGTTTGAACTGGTGCAAATGTGGTATCAATGAGTGCAGATGTGGTCTCTGTGGGTGGTGTTGTGGTGCGTATCGGTTCAGATGAGATACCTGTAGGTGAGGGTGTGGTTTGTGAGGGTGTAGTTGTGGTTTGTATTGGTGCAAATGTGGTATCAATGAGTGCAGATGTGGTCTGTGTGGGTGGTGTTGTGGTGCGTATCGGTTCAGATGAGATACCTGTAGGTGAAGGTGTGGTTTGTGAGGGTGTAGTTGTGGTTTGAATTGGTGCAAATGTGGTATCAATGAGTGCAGATGTGGTCTGTGTGGGTGGTGTTGTGGTGCGTATCGGTTCAGATGAGATACCTGTAGGTGAAGGTGTGGTTTGTGAGGGTGTAGGTGTGGTTTGAACTGGTGCAAATGTGGTATCAATGAGTGCAGATGTGGTCTGTGTGGGTGGTGTTGTGGTGCGTATCGGTTCAGATGAGATACCTGTAGGTGAGGGTGTGGTTTGTGAGGGTGTAGTTGTGGTTTGTATTGGTGCAAATGTGGTATCAATGAGTGCAGATGTGGTCTGTGTGGGTGGTGTTGTGGTGCGTATCGGTTCAGATGAGATATCTGTAGGTGAGGGTGTGGTTTTTGAGGGTGTAGGTGTGGTTTGTATTGGTGCAAATGTGGTATCAATGAGTGCAGATGTGGTCTGTGTGGGTGGTGTTGTGGTGCGTATCGGTTCAGATGAGATACCTGTAGGTGAGGGTGTGGTTTGTGAGGGTGTAGTTGTGGTTTGTATTGGTGCAAATGTGGTATCAATGAGTGCAGATGTGGTCTGTGTGGGTGGTGTTGTGGTGCGTATCGGTTCAGATGAGATACCTGTAGGTGAAGGTGTACTTTGTGAGGGTGTAGGTGTGGTTTGAACTGGTGCAAATGTGGTATCAATGAGTGCAGATGTGGTCTGTGTGGGTGGTGTTGTGGTGCGTATCGGTTCAGATGAGATACCTGTAGGTGAGGGTGTGGTTTGTGAGGGTGTAGTTGTGGTTTGTATTGGTGCAAATGTGGTATCAATGAGTGCAGATGTGGTCTGTGTGGGTGGTGTTGTGGTGCGTATCGGTTCAGATGAGATATCTGTAGGTGAGGGTGTGGTTTTTGAGGGTGTAGGTGTGGTTTGAACTGGTGCAAATGTGGTATCAATGAGTGCAGATGTGGTCTCTGTGGGTGGTGTTGTGGTGCGTATCGGTTCAGATGAGATATCTGTAGGTGAGGGTGTGGTTTTTGAGGGTGTAGGTGTGGTTTGCACTGGTGCAAATGTGGTATCAATGAATGCAGATGTGGTCTCTGTGTGTGGTGTTGTGGTGCGTATCGGTTCAGATGAGATACCTGTAGGTGAAGGTGTACTTTGTGAGGGTGTAGGTGTGGTTTGAACTGGTGCAAATGTGGTATCAATGAGTGCAGATGTGGTCTCTGTGGGTGGTGTTGTGGTGCGTATCGGTTCAGATGAGATATCTGTAGGTGAGGGTGTGGTTTTTGAGGGTGTAGTTGTGGTTTGCACTGGTGCAAATGTGGTATCAATGAATGCAGATGTGGTCTCTGTGTGTGGTGTTGTGGTGCGTATCGGTTCAGATGAGATACCTGTAGGTGAAGGTGTACTTTGTGAGGGTGTAGGTGTGGTTTGAACTGGTGCAAATGTGGTATCAATGAGTGCAGATGTGGTCTCTGTGGGTGGTGTTGTGGTGCGTATCGGTTCAGATGAGATACCTGTAGGTGAGGGTGTGGTTTGTGAGGGTGTAGTTGTGGTTTGTATTGGTGCAAATGTGGTATCAATGAGTGCAGATGTGGTCTGTGTGGGTGGTGTTGTGGTGCGTATCGGTTCAGATGAGATACCTGTAGGTGAGGGTGTGGTTTGTGAGGGTGTAGTTGTGGTTTGTATTGGTGCAAATGTGGTATCAATGAGTGCAGATGTGGTCTGTGTGGGTGGTGTTGTGGTGCGTATCGGTTCAGATGAGATATCTGTAGGTGAGGGTGTGGTTTTTGAGGGTGTAGGTGTGGTTTGAACTGGTGCAAATGTGGTATCAATGAGTGCAGATGTGGTCTCTGTGGGTGGTGTTGTGGTGCGTATCGGTTCAGATGAGATATCTGTAGGTGAGGGTGTGGTTTTTGAGGGTGTAGGTGTGGTTTGAACTGGTGCAAATGTGGTATCAATGAGTGCAGATGTGGTCTGTGTGGGTGGTGTTGTGGTGCGTATCGGTTCAGATGAGATATCTGTAAGTGAAGGTGTACTTTGTGAGGGTGTAGTTGTGGTTTGTATTGGTGCAAATGTGGTATCAATGAGTGCAGATGTGGTCTCTGTGGGTGGTGTTGTGGTGCGTATCGGTTCAGATGAGATACCTGTAGGTGAGGGTGTGGTTTGTGAGGGTGTAGTTGTGGTTTGTATTGGTGCAAATGTGGTATCAATGAGTGCAGATGTGGTTTGTGTTGGTGGTGTTGTGGTGCGTATCGGTTCAGATGAGATATCTGTAAGTGAAGGTGTACTTTGTGAGGGTGTAGTTGTGGTTTGTATTGGTGCAAATGTGGTATCAATGAGTGCAGATGTGGTCTCTGTGGGTGGTGTTGTGGTGCGTATCGGTTCAGATGAGATACCTGTAGGTGAAGGTGTGGTTTGTGAGGGTGTAGTTGTGGTTTGAATTGGTGCAAATGTGGTATCAATGAGTGCAGATGTGGTTTGTGTTGGTGGTGTTGTGGTGCGTATCGGTTCAGATGAGATACCTGTAAGTGAAGGTGTGCTTTGTGAGGGTGTTGTTGTGATTTGCAAGGGCGGAGATGTGGATTGAATCGGTGCAGATGTGGTTTGTGTGGATGCAGTCAAGGTTGGTATTTGTGCAGTTGGGGTCAGTATGGGAGCAGAAGGGAATTGTATGGGTGCCTCTGCTGTTTGTGAGGTTGTAGATGTGGTTTGTATGGCTGCAGGAGTGGTTTGTATTGTTTCAGTTGCAGTTTGCATGGGTGCAGATGTCGTTTGTCTGGATGAAGATGTGGTTTGCATATCAGCAGCTGTGGTTTGAATCGGTTCAGATATGTTTAGCGTTAATTTAGATGTAGCTTGTATGGGTGCAGATGTGGTTTTTATTGGTTCCCGTGTGGTTGGTATAGCTGCAGGTGTGGTGTTTGTTTGTTCCTTTGTGATTTGTATGGGAGCAGGAGTTGTTTGTTTTGGTGGCGGCCCTGTGGTTTGGTTGGGTTTCGTTATGGTCTGTGTTGGTGCAGCGGTCGTTTCTTTCTGTGGCGATGTGATTGGTATGGGTTCAGTAGTGCTTGGTATGGGTGCAGACGTTGTATTTATGGATGCAGAAGTGGCGTGCATTGGTGCAGATGTGGTATCTGTGGGTACAGTTGTGGTTTGCATGAGATCAGATGTGCTTTGTTTGGGTGAAGATGTGGTTTGTATATTTGCAGCAGTGGTTTGTGTCGGTGCAGATGCGATTTGTGTGACTGGTGATGTGGTTTGCATAAGAGCAGATATGGTTTGTGTCGGAGCAAATGTGGATTGTATGGACGCAGGTGTGGTTTGTATGGGTGGAGATGTGGTTTGTGCGGGTTGAGATGTGGGGCGCATCGGTTCAGATGCGGTATCTGTGGGTACAGATGTCGTTTGTGTGGGTGTAAATTTGGTTTTAATTGGTGATGATGTGGTTTGCATGGATGGAGGAGTGGCAGATATGGTCGGTATCGGTGAAGATGTGGCTTGCATGGGCGCAGTTGTGGTTTGTATGGGTGGAGATGTGGTTTGTGTGGGTGAAGATGTGGTGGCATTTGAGTTTTTTATGGGTTCAGATGTGGTTTTTATGTTTGCAGATATGGTTTGTATTGGTGCAGATGCTGTATCTATGAGTGCAGCTGTGGTTTGTGTTGGTGCAGTTGAGGTTGGTATGGGTGCAGTTGTGCTGAGTTTGGGTGCAGAAGTGGTTTGTATGGGTGTCCCTGCTGTTTGTGTTTGTGTAGATGTGGTTTTTATTGGTTCAGATGTGATTTGTATGGGTGCAGTTGCCGTTTGTATTGGTGTAGATGTCGTAGTTGGAACAGACGTAGTTGGGACAAGCGTTGTCGTAATTGGAACAGACGTTCTCGTGGTTGGAACAGACGGTGTCGTAGATGGAACAGACGTTCTCCTAGACGTTCTCGTAGTTGGAACAGACGTTGTAGTAATCGGAACAGACGTTCTCGTAGTTGGAACAGACGTTTTCGTAGTTGGAACATACGTTGTCTGGGTTGAAACAGACGTTGTCATAGTTGGAACAGACGTTCTCGAAGTTGTAATAGACGCCCTCGAAGTTGAGATAGACGTCGTTGAAGAAGAAACAGGCGTCTTTGTTATTGAAACTTGCTCCGTTGGAGTTGAAACCGCCGTCGTTAGAGTTGGAACAGGCGTCGTTGAAGTTGGAACAGGCGTCGCTGAAATTGGAACAGGCGTTGTTGAAATTGGGACAGGCGTTGTTGAAATTGGGACAGGCGTTGTTGAAATTGGGACAGACGTTGTTGTATTTGGAACAGGCGTCGCTGACGTTGAAGCAGGCGTCGTTGACGTTGAAACAGGCGTCGTTGAAATTGGGACAAGTGTTGTTGTATTTGGAACAGGCGTCGTTGACGTTGAAACAGGCGTCGTTGACGTTGAAACAGGCGTCGTTGAAATTGGGACAAGCGTCGTTGTATTTGGAACAGGCGTCGTTGACGTTGAAACAGGCGTCGTTGACGTTGAAACAGGCGTTGTTGAAATTGGGACAAGCGTTGTTGTATTTGGAACAGGCGTCGCTGACGTTGAAGCAGGCGTCGTTGACGTTGAAACAGGCGTCGTTGAAATTGGGACAAGCGTTGTTGTATTTGGAACAGGCGTCTTTGAAGTTGGGAGAGGCGTCGTTGAAATTGGAACAGGCGTCGCTGGAGTTGGAATTGTCGTCGTTGAAGTTGGAATAGGCGTCGTTGAAGTTGGAACAGGCTTCGTTGGAGTTGGAACAGTCGTCGTTGGAGTTGGAACAGGCGTCGCTGAAGTTGGAATTGTCGTCGTTGGAGTTGGAACAGGCGTCGTTGGAGTTGGAATAGGCGTCGATGGAGTTGGAATAGGCGTCGTTGAAGTTGGAACAGGCGTCTTTGAAGTTGGGAGAGGCGTGGTTGGAGTTGGAATAGTCGTCGTTGGAGTTGGAACAGGCGTCGTTGGAGTTGGAACAGGCGTCGTTGGAGTTGGAACAGGCGTCGTTGAAATTGGAACAGTCGTTGTTGACATTGCGACAGACGTTGTTGTATTTGGAACAGGCGTCGTTGACTTTGAAACAGGCGTCGTTGACGTTGAAACAGGCGTCGTTGAAACTGGGACAAGCGTTGTTGTATTTGGAACAGGCGTCGCTGACGTTGAAGCAGGCGTCGTTGACGTTGAAACAGGCGTCGTTGAAACTGGAACAAGCGTTGTTGTATTTGGAATAGGCGTCGTTGAAGTTGAAACAGGCGTCGTTGAAGTTGGAACAGGCGTTGTTGAAATTGGGACAAGCGTTGTTGTATTTGGAACAGGCGTCGTTGACGTTGAAACAGGCGTCGTTGAAATTGGGACAAGCGTTGTTGTATTTGGAACAGGCGTCTTTGAAGTTGGGAGAGGCGTCGTTGAAATTGGAACAGGCGTCGCTGGAGTTGGAATTGTCGTCGTTGGAGTTGGAACAGGCGTCGTTTCAGTTGGAACAGGCGTCATTGACATTGCGACAGACGTTGTAGTATTTGGAACAGGCGTCGTTGACTTTGAAACAGGCGTCGTTGACGTTGAAACAGGCGTCGCTGAAACTGGGACAAGCGTTGTTGTATTTGGAACAGGCGTCGCTGACGTTGAAGCAGGCGTCGTTGACGTTGACACAGGCGTCGTTGAAATTGGGACAAGCGTTGTTGTATTTGGAACAGGCGTCGTTGACGTTGAAACAGGCGTGGTTGACGTTGAAACTGGCTTCGTTGAAATTCGGACAAGCGTTGTTGTATTTGGAACAGGCGTCGTTGTCTTTGAAACAGGCGTCGTTGACGTTGAAACAGGCGTGGTTGACGTTGAAACTGGCGTCGTTGAAATTCGGACAAGCGTTGTTGTATTTGGAACAGGCGTCGTTGTCTTTGAAACAGGCGTCGTTGACGTTGAAACAGGCGTGGTTGACGTTGAAACAGGCGTCGCTGAAACTGGGACAAGCGTTGTTGTATTTGGAACAGGCGTCGCTGACGTTGAAGCAGGCGTCGTTGACGTTGACACAGGCGTCGTTGAAATTGGGACAAGCGTTGTTGTATTTGGAACAGGCGTCGTTGACGTTGAAACAGGCGTGGTTGACGTTGAAACTGGCTTCGTTGAAATTCGGACAAGCGTTGTTGTATTTGGAACAGGCGTCGTTGTCTTTGAAACAGGCGTCGTTGACGTTGAAACAGGCGTCGTTGAAATTGGGACAAGCGTTGTTGTATTTGGAACAGGCGTCGTTGAAGGTGAAACAGGCGTCGTTGATTTTTGGACAGGCGTGGTTGGAGTTCTAACAGGCGTCGTTGGAGTTGGAATAGTCGTCGTTGGAGTTGGAACAGGCGTTGTTGGAGTTGGAATAGTCGTCGTTGGAGTTGGAACAGGCGTCGTTGGAGTTGGAATAGTCGTCGTTGGAGTTGGAACAGGCGTCGTTGGAGTTGGAACAGGCGTTGCTGGTGTTGGAACAGGCGTTGCTGGTGTTGGAACAGGCGTGGTTGTTGTTTGAACAGGCGTCGTTGGAGTTGGAACAGGCGTCGTTGGAGTTAAAACAGGCGTCGTTGAAATTGGAACAGGCGTCCTTGGAGTTGGAACAGGCGTCGTTGGAGTTGTAACAGGCGTCGTTGGAGTTGGAACAGGCGTCGTTGGATTTAAAACAGGCGTCGTTGAAATTGGAACAGTCGTCGTTGGAGTTGTAACAGCCGTCGTTTCAGTTGGAACAGGCGTGGTTGTTTTTTGGACAGGCGTCGTTAGAGTTGGAACAGGCGTCGTTGTATTTGGAATAGGCGTCGTTGAAGTTGAAACAGGCGTCGTTGAAGTTGGAACAGGTGTCGTTTCAGTTGGAACAGGCGTCCTTGACATTGCGACAGACGTTGTTGACTTTGAAACAGGCGTCGTTGACGTTGAAACAGGCGTCGTTGAAACTGGGACAAACGTTGTTGTATTTGGAACAGGCGTCGCTGACGTTGAAGCAAGCGTCGTTGACGTTGAAACAGGCGTGGTTGACGTTGAAACTGGCGTCGTTGAAATTCGGACAAGCGTTGTAGTATTTTGAACAGGCGTCGTTGACGTTGAAACAGGTGTGGTTGACGTTGAAACTGGCGTCGTTGAAATTCGGACAAGCGTCGTTGTTTTTTGGACAGGCGTCGTTGGATTTGGAATTGTCGTCGTTGGAGTTGGAATAGGCGTCTTTGAAGTTGGGAGAGGCGTCGTTGGAGTTGGAACAGGCGTCGTTGGAGTTGGAACAGGCGTGGTTGTTTTTTGGACAGGCGTCGTTGGAGTTGGAACAGGCGTCGTTGGAGTTGGAATAGTCGTCGTTGGAGTTGGAACAGGCGTGGTTGTTTTTTGGACAGGCGTCGTTGGAGTTGGAACAGGCGTCGTGGGAGTTGGAATAGTCGTCGTTGGAGTTGGAACAGGCGTGGTTGTTTTTTGGACAGGCGTCGTTGGAGTTGGAACAGGCGTGGTTGGAGTTGGAATAGTCGTCGTTGGAGTTGGAACAGGCGTGGTTTTTTTTTGAACAGGCGTCGTTGGAGTTGGAACAGGCATGGTTGTTTTTTGGACAGGCGTCGTTAGAGTTGGAACAGGCGTCGTTGTATTTGGAATAGGCGTCGTTGAAGTTGAGACAGGCGTCGTTGAAGTTGGAACAGGTGTCGTTTCAGTTGGAACAGGCGTCATTGACATTGCGACAGACGCTGTTGTATTTGGAATAGGCGTCGTTGACGTAGAAACAGGCGTGGTTGACGTTGAAACTGGCGTCGTTGAAATTCGGACAAGCGTTGTTTTATTTGGAACAGGCGTTGTTGTCTTTGAAACAGGCGTCGTTGACGTTGAAACAGGCGTCGTTGAAATTGGAACAAGCGTTGTTGTATTTGGATCAGGCGTCGTTGAAGGTGAAACAGGCGTCGTTTTAGTTGGGACATTAGTTGTCGCTGTTGGAACAGGCATCTTTGTAGTCGTTGGGACAGGCGTTGTCGTAGTTGGAACAGGAGTTGTTGTTGTTGGGACAGGCGTTGTCGTAGTGTGATCAGGAGTTGTAGTTGTTGGGACAGGCGTTGTCGTGGTTGGAACAGGAGTTGTAGTTGTTGGGACAGGCGTTGTCGTAGTTGGAACAGGAGTTGTAGTTGTTGGGACAGGCGTTGTCGTAGTGTGAACAGGAGTTGTCGTTGTTGGGACAGGCGTTGTCGTAGTGTGAACAGGAGTTGTAGTTGTTGGGACAGGCGTTGTCGTAGTTGGAACAGGAGTTGTCGTTGTTGGGACAGGCGTTGTCGTAGTTGGAACAGGAGTTGTCGTTGTTGGGACAGGCGTTGTCGTAGTGTGAACAGGAGATGTCGTTGTTGGGACAGGCGTTGTCGTAGTTGGAACAGTAGTTGTCGTTGTTGGGACAGGCGTTGTCGTCGTTGGAACAGGAGTTGTCGTTGTTGGGACAGGCGTTGTCGTAGTTGGAACAGGAGTTGTTGGGACAGGCGTTGTCGTAGTGTGAACAGGAGTTGTCGTTGTTGGGACAGGCGTTGTCGTAGTTGGAACAGGAGTTGTCGTTGTTGGGACAGGCGTTGTCGTCGTTGGAAGAGGAGTTGTTGTTGGGACAGGCGTTGTCGTAGTTGGAACAGGATTTGTCGTTGTTGGGACAGGCGTTGTCGTAGTTGGAACAGAAGTTGTAGTTGTTGGGACAGGCGTTGTCGTAGTTGGAACAGGAGTTGTAGTTGTTGGGACAGGCGTTGTCGTAGTTTGAAAAGGAGTTGTCGTTGTTGGGACAGGCGTTGTCGTAGTGCGAACAGGAGTTGTCGTTGTTGGGACAGGCGTTGTCGTCGTTGGAACAGGAGTTGTCGTTGTTGGGACAGGCGTTGTCGTATTTGGAACAGGAGTTGTCGTTGTTGGGACAGGCGTTGTCGTAGTGTGAACAGGAGTTGTCGTTGTTGGGACAGGCGTTGTCGTAGTTGGAACAGGAGTTGTAGTTGTTGGGACAGGCGTTGTCGTAGTTGGAACAGGAGTTGTTGGGACAGGCGTTGTCGTAATTGGAACAGGAGTTGTCGTTGTTGGGACAGGCATTGTCGTAGTGTGAACAGGAGTTGTCGTTGTTGGGACAGGCGTTGTCGTAGTTGGAACAGGAGTTGTTGGGACAGGCGTTGTCGTAGTGTGAACAGGAGTTGTAGTTGTTGGGACAGGCGTTGTCGTAGTTGGAACAGGAGTTGTAGTTGTTGGGACAGGCGTTGTCGTAGTTGGAACAGGAGTTCTCGTTGTTGGGACAGGCGTTGTCGTAGTGTGAACAGGAGTTGTAGTTGTTGGGACAGGCGTTGTCGTAGTGTGAACAGGAGTTGTCGTTGTTGGGACAGGCGTTGTCGTATTTGGAACAGGAGTTGTCGTTGTTGGGACAGGCGTTGTCGTAGTTGGAACAGGAGTTGTCGTTGTTGGGACAGGCGTTGTCGTCGTTTGAACAGGAGTTGTCGTTGTTTGGACAGGCGTTGTCGTAATTGGAAAAGGAGTTGTCGTTGTTGGGACAGGCGTTGTCGTAGTGTGAACAGGAGTTGTCGTTGTTGGGACAGGCGTTGTCGTAGTGTGAACAGGAGTTGTAGTTGTTGGGACAGGCGTTGTCGTAGTTGGAACAGGAGTTGTTGGGACAGGCGTTGTCGTAGTGTGAACAGGAGTTGTAGTTGTTGGGACAGGCGTTGTCGTAGTTGGAACAGGAGTTGTCGTTGTTGGGACAGGCGTTGTCGTAGTTGGAACAGGAGTTGTCGTTGTTGGGACAGGCGTTGTCGTAGTGTGAACAGGAGTTGTCGTTTTTGGGACAGGCGTTGTCGTAGTTGGAACAGTAGTTGTCGTTGTTGGGACAGGCGTTGTCGTCGTTGGAACAGGAGTTGTCGTTGTTGGGACAGGCGTTGTCGTAGTTGGAACAGGAGTTGTTGGGACAGGCGTTGTCGTAGTGTGAACAGGAGTTGTCGTTGTTGGGACAGGCGTTGTCGTAGTTGGAACAGGAGTTGTCGTTGTTGGGACAGGCGTTGTCGTAGTGTGAACATGAGTTGTCGTTGTTGGGACAGGCGTTGTCGTAGTGTGAACAGGAGTTGTCGTTGTTGGGACAGGCGTTGTCGTAGTTGGAACAGGAGTTGTCGTTGTTTGGACAGGCGTTGTCGTAATTGGAACAGGAGTTGTCGTTGTTGGGACAGGCGTTGTCGTAGTGTGAACAGGAGTTGTCGTTGTTGGGACAGGCGTTGTCGTAGTGTGAACAGGAGTTGTAGTTGTTGGGACAGGCGTTGTCGTAGTTGGAACAGGAGTTGTTGGGACAGGCGTTGTCGTAGTGTGAACAGGAGTTGTCGTTTTTGGGACAGGCGTTGTCGTAGTTGGAACAGTAGTTGTCGTTGTTGGGACAGGCGTTGTCGTCGTTGGAACAGGAGTTGTCGTTGTTGGGACAGGCGTTGTCGTAGTTGGAACAGGAGTTGTTGGGACAGGCGTTGTCGTGGTGTGAACAGGAGTTGTCGTTGTTGGGACAGGCGTTGTCGTAGTTGGAACAGGAGTTGTCGTTGTTGGGACAGGCGTTGTCGTAGTTGGAACAGGAGTTGTTGGGACAGGCGTTGTCGTAGTGTGAACAGGAGTTGTCGTTGTTGGGACAGGCGTTGTCGTAGTGCGAACAGGAGTTGTCGTAGTTGGAACAGGAGTTGTCGTTGTTGGAACAGGAGTTGTCGTTGTTGGGACAGGCGTTGTCGTATTTGGAACAGGAGTTGTCGTTGTTGGGACAGGCGTTGTCGTAGTGTGAACAGGAGTTGTCGTTGTTGGGACAGGCGTTGTCGTAGTTGGAACAGGAGTTGTAGTTGTTGGGACAGGCGTTGTCGTAGTTGGAACAGGAGTTGTTGGGACAGGCGTTGTCGTAGTGTGAACAGGAGTTGTAGTTGTTGGGACAGGCGTTGTCGTAGTTGGAACAGGAGTTGTAGTTGTTGGGACAGGCGTTGTCGTTGTTGGAACAGGAGTTGTCGTTGTTGGGACAGGCGTTGTCGTAGTGTGAACAGGAGTTGTAGTTGTTGGGACAGGCGTTGTCGTAGTGTGAACAGGAGTTGTCGTTGTTGGGCCATTCGTTGTCGTATTTGGAACAGGAGTTGTCGTTGTTTGGACAGGCGTTGTCGTAGTTGGAACAGGATTCGTCGTTATTGGAACAGGCGTTGTCGTAGTTGGAACAGGAGTTGTCGTTGTTGGGACAGGCGTTGTCGTAGTGTGAACAGGAGTTGTCGTTGTTTGGACAGGCGTTGTCGTAGTTGGAACAGGAGTTGTTTGGACAGGCGTTGTCGTAGTTGGAACAGGAGTTGTTGGGACAGGCGTTGTCGTAGTTGGAACAGGAGTTGTCGTTGTTGGAAAAGGCGTTGTCGTAGTTGGAACAGGAGTTGTAGTTTTTGGGAAAGGCGTTGTCGTAGTTGAGATAGGCGTTGTCGTAGTTGGAAAAGGCGTTGTCGTATTTGGAACAGGAGTTGTCGTTGTTGGGACAGGCGTTGTCGTAGTGTGAACAGGAGTTGTCGTTGTTGGGACAGGCGTTGTCGTCGTTGGAACAGGAGTTGTTGTTGGGACAGGCGTTGTCGTAGTTGGAACAGGATTTGTCGTTGTTGGGACAGGCGTTGTCGTAGTTGGAACAGGAGTTGTAGTTGTTGGGACAGGCGTTGTCGTAGTTGGAACAGGAGTTGTTGGGACAGGCGTTGTCGTAGTTGGAACAGGAGTTGTCGTTGTTTGGACAGGCGTTGTCGTAGTTGGAACAGGAGTTGTTTGGACAGGCGTTGTCGTAGTTGGAACAGGAGTTGTTGGGACAGGCGTTGTCGTAGTTGGAACAGGAGTTGTCGTTGTTGGAAAAGGCGTTGTCGTAGTTGGAACAGGAGTTGTAGTTTTTGGGAAAGGCGTTGTCGTAGTTGAGATAGGCGTTGTCGTAGTTGGAAAAGGCGTTGTCGTATTTGGAACAGGAGTTGTCGTTGTTGGGACAGGCGTTGTCGTAGTGTGAACAGGAGTTGTCGTTGTTGGGACAGGCGTTGTCGTTGTTGGAACAGGAGTTGTAGTTGTTGGGATATGCGTTGTCGTAGTTGGAAAAGGCGTTGTCGTAGTATAGGCATGCGTCGTTGTTGTTGGGTTTTGCGTAGTTATGGTGGTGGCCGTTATTGTTGACTGTGGACAGCTTCCGTTAATACTCTGGCATTGTCCCATGTTGTTGCATACCTTTAGAAAACCATTTAGATTTCAACATCTCCACTTGGTCTGTTAATGATAGGAAAGCTCCTTGCTATTGAGCTCGGAAGGACTTTCTACCTCTACATTGTAATTCTATCTTTTTAGATGATGTCAGCGCATTGAAAGTTTTTGTGGACACATCTTAATTAATACACGGTGTCGAGAAATGTGAGTGGTCAGATTGCTTTTCAGTTTTCTAAACTGAAGTCGATCATTTTTAAATGAATCACTAGTGACAAACTGTTTGCCAACTGGTAATTGCTTTTTGTAATTGTAAGCGTTCGTTTATGTAACGCCTCTGTTAGAAAACTCATCGGTGGAGAATGCTTCTCTAAGATTATAATTATAATTACTTCTATCATAAGCTCCGCTAATGCAGCTACTGCCTCCATACGATATCTTGTCCTAGCCTTATTTGATCCTTACTTTTAGATGGAGTCTGTACTTACTTCGTTTGCTTGGCAGCTGCTTGCACAGGGGGTAGTGGTGTTGAGGCTACTGACGTCAAGGCATTGTTGATTGACACACATCTACCAATTAGATCGTAAAAAAATTATTAGACTGTAATAATATACGTTTCCGAAGGCTAAAGACTAATTGAAAGTATCACTTCTTTTCTGCATCAATAATTAGGCATGGGTGTCGGCCACAACAGTATCATAAGATAGTTTGGTGAGCTGATTGAGTGAAAACAAAAATTATTGTCATCAATTGCCATGTCAATTACTTAAAATCACTTGTTTGGTCGCCAACAAATTTAGGAAATATACAATCGAGTTTACCGCGGTAGGTGTTAGAGCTACATTTGAGGCCGTCATAGAACAGTTAGAGGTCGTACAGCAGGTTACGTCGTTGTTCAAAGTCGATGACTTTAAAAGCAGAATTGTAGAAGAGCCTGATGCAGATGATATTACTAATAGAAGGAGGAACTACAATAGATTCCGTATAGAAGATACTGCCATTATGTATCTTCTATTAGTAGTATCTATTCTCAGTTCCTTCACCAAGACCGCCACTCGCCCACCGTCATCAGCCTGAGACTACTACTTATCACCCCACAGGCTTTCCGTCCATCTGATCCTTCCTCCTTTCAACCTTTCTCGTCATCACATCCACCCTCTTCAGCAGCTTATCAGCCTCCTCTCTCTGGTCTCTCTGGCAACCGGACTCGGATCTTCACTTGGCATCTCTGGCAGACACTCTGATACGAAGCAGCGCTCGTGAATAGTCTTGTGCTCTCCACTTAGCTTTAGAGTTGCGCTTAGGAGTTTTTGAGTTAACGATTACGATTACTTATGCCCGTAATACAGTGGCGAACTGTATTGTAATCTCATCATGTTCATATCTTATGCTTATAATATGCTGGACATAGAAAATGAGTCGCGTATTTTCACTTCATAACACTCGGCGAGAAATATCTACACGATTCCACTTTTAGTTCACTAGACAAATGAATGATTTTCTTCAGACGATATATAGAAAACTTACCTTACCAGTTCCGCAACTGGCACCATTGGGAACATAACCAGGGTTCTGGGTGTCCAGTCCAAAATCGAACATAGCAGTATGGTATGTGTCATTACCACACCTTACACTGGGCGAAGTGTAGGAATCCAGATAATAAGAAAGAGTCCCGTTCAAATTTTGGCATTGCAATGTTCCGCACATCACATCACTGAAACACGAATATTTTCATATTTGATTCAATTTCCAAGAACGTAGCACTATTTGCTGTATCAAAATATGTTCCTGGCTATTTTAAAGGCGTATCTTAAGAACCTCACAAGAACGTCTAGCATGACAATCTGAAAATCTGAAAGATGCGACTTAAGATGGTTCAAAAATGTTTCTTGAGCTGTATGCGGCGATATAGGTTTAAAAGGTAGACTGTTCCAGAAGGATGGCATTGTGTATGATGGTGCGGGTAGCCCAGTTAAAACAATGGCAAATGGCATAGTAACGTAATTTTTATTTCAGCTATGCTCAATGCACTTACGATTTGTGAATCGCAAAATCTTTGCTTGCATTCAATACAAAAGATGGCAGATGTCGTTTCTACCTGTCATTACATGGATCATAGGTAACGTTTGGGAGCCAGTTCATGCCGCAGCTGCCACTGGAGTCCCCCTGTGTGTTTCGTTGGGAGTAGCAAGTGTCGGCCGCAACGAGTGTTCCTATTCCCCAGAGCCGCTCGCACTGTGATTGGTGGTTGCGACATAGTCCGTTGTAACAATACGCTGCAACCTAAACAAACAGAATTAGTGGACCGTAATCAATCAAACAAGAACTGAGAAGATTATTATTGTAATTGTGACGTTGGCCTTGTTACAAAGTCCGAAGTTTACATGATGATTTTCTAAGTCAATGCGAACAGTCTTGTTCTGTTGTTTCTTCTTCTTGTACCGTCGATTGAAACATAGGACATCGTCTTTCAAGAAAGCTGTAGATGGCGTGAAATCAGCGAACCATGACTTGCATTACCTTGCTTCTGTCTTAGGGGTTGTTGATTGGACATTTAGAGCCGTATGGCCCCCTGTTCTCCCTATTAGCCTTTTGAAACTGTAGCAACACTGCTGACACGGTACATGGTCCTCTGTGAATTGTCTGATTATACCAACTTACGCACTTACTATTCCTGCAGGTGCTTTGTTTGTTCTTCGGATTGAGCCCTGGACGCTAAGCTCTAACGCTTTATTCGACATTTCAACCCTGGCAGTCGACGAGTCAACATCACCTTCTTTCTTCTCAATCAGTCGCAATTCACACCACATAGCAAAGCGTTCTCTTAGACCCATTACCAGTCACACCACCAGACCTCATAGTAGGCAACTCCGCCACGGCAAATGGTCCTTTACCTTACCATCTCTACCATTTGTCGTGCCAGTCCCAAGCCTGGTTAAGGAGGAGGGTTCCGCTTTTGTACCATCCTGGGTCTAGTTTTTACCTTGTTCTGTTGTGTTGCGGATGATACTGGGCCGTCTATGGGGCGGGTTGTGTCTGATCGGATGGACACCTTGTCTGTCCATTACCTTCAAGTAAACTTGCCTACCTTAATTTTACCTTGCTCAGCCTCGCCCTGCCTAGCTTTAATTAATTTTGCGTGAATTTTAAAGGCCTAGACTTTTCTTACTTTAGTTTGTGTTACCTATTACTTCCTTATTCATTAGTCACTTAGGCATAGGACTGTTATTTTGCTTATGTTGGTCCCTCTAGCTGGAAACGTATTCCGCAGAAACTCCGTCCTGAACCGATCTGTCTTTCTCTTCCCCTTTTTCGAAAACGCCTGAAGTGCTTTTTATTCGTTAGTGACAGCAATGACTTGGGTCAGAAGAGCCTCTGAATCGCTGAGTGGTAGCGCTTTACAAATGGTCGAATACAAATACACTTACGGCATCAATCGAAGTGCACGTGGCATCAAGACATCAGAGATTAAAGCAGTCGCTGTTCTGTTTGCAAGTAGATAGTGTCTACATAGCAATATGGATTTAATTTCTAATTAAGGGAGCCCGTACTCCATTGACAGTGCAGTTGGCTCCATCCGGAAGGTGGGTATCATTGGGACACAGGTGGTTGTGGCCGTCGCAAAACTCGTCCAAATCGCAGCTGTCTTCTGACTTTCCACGGCACACGGTGTCACAAGGTAGTATCTAAGTATCAGAACAGAAAGAAAGATACTTAGATAAACTCACAATGTCTGAAGCAAGACGACACGATAAAAACACTCTAGAAATTTGCAACACATTTATTTGCCAAATTAGCCACTTTTTGTCTTACATTCAGATTAACGAATAAAACTAGAAACGTTCAAGAATGTTCTAGCTAGAACGCTCAATTCTAGCTAGAAACTAGAATGCGCTAATCACGCGAAATTTCGTCATTGACTTTACAATCAAAAATAGTTTTGGCGGCCCGGTGGACGAAATATATCGCGGCTCATATTCATTGTAGGCTCTATTCCAAAATATCTGTATATCGTAAATGCTTTGAAATTTGAGCTTAGCACGAAAATACTTTTGACCAAAATCGGTTTTTTGATCATAACTGCAAATAAAAAATGATGAAAATGCAGTAGGCCAATCAATGTCGCAGGTGACAATTTCGCGAGTTACCTGCAAACTTAGAAGTCTACACTAGAAGGTCTCAAATGTGACAGTATTTTCTACATCTGTGGTTTTAGCATAATCATTGACCAGATCGCATTCCTGATAACATCTCTGTTGCACAAACTCTTAAGCGCACAACAGTCCTCGCATTATAGAAAGCACTCCACTATAAACAGACGATATTGAGAGTAGTCACCTCACAAGTGCTGATGTTACAGCATCTGCCGTAAGCGCAGGTGGCCGGAGACACCAGTTGACAAGTAGTGTGATTACAGCATGTTTTGTTACATTCCTGCAATCAGAAAACTGAGTATCAGTTAATCAAATCAAATCATTTATTTCTGTAACCATCAGAAGAGAACAAGAAAAAATGAAACAATGAGGCAACGATTTGACATGTTTTGGCTACACGGGGGCCCAGAAGGGATCATGGATCCCGTTAAATAGGGACACCTATAGATGTTAAAAAATTACAGATTGGAAAAGAAAGACAGCAAATCGATACTTAGATTGGAATAAACCTTGGGCACAAAAACCAAACAAACTAAAAAACATAAGACATTAAACCACATTAAACCACATTAACAAAAGAATATACAATCAACTAAAATAGCAATAGGCCTACATACAGATTCATCTAAGTTACGTCAATTAATTCCATTAACTATGAGGGAGCTTAGCTGTTTTTAGAAAATCAAGAGATTCTGTGAAGAACGAATAACTAGAGGGATATTATTCCACACCAAGGTACCAGTAAATTTTATAGAGAATAAACGAGTATTAGTGTGAGCATAGTCACGACGATAGGAATTCGAACCTCTCGTGTTGTAAGAATGGATGCTGGAAGCACGACAAAAGAAACCTTTGAACGCCAGTGGTAACAAGTCATGATCATTGCGATACATAAATTCCCCGATATGAGCAATCCTCATCTGTTCAACCCTTAATAAACCAAACTCAGAAAATATTTGCCTAGTGTGAGATCCATATGGAACACCTGCTAAGAAACGGACAGCACGCTTTTGCTAGATAGTTAAGCTATGGAGCCAAGATTTCTACGTTGAGGTCCATACCATATTGCAGTAAGAAAGGTAGGGGTAAATGAGTGAGTAGTAAAGAGTAGTACGAGTGTTAGATGGTTGCAGATAAGAAATACGAGATAAAATTCCAAAATTCTTAGCAATTTTGGAGGAAATTTTGTATAATGCTCTTTTCATGTTAAGTCTATATAAACACCCAAGAATTTAGTTGATTCAACTTGAGTAATAGGAACACCATCAATGAACAGATTAGGGCACTTGGAGAGACAGCTTTTTCTATGAGATTTGAAGAGAATGTAGTTTGTTTTATCAATATTGAGTGTTGGCTTGTAAGCACAAAACAAGTCTGCAACAAGTGTTTGCTCAGTATTCACAATTTGAAATTACGTGTTCAACGAACCATGAGAATAAAAGATATTGGTATCATCAGAGAACAAAATGAAAAACATGATAGATGAAACATTATTACATAGTACATAGCGTCGGTGCTTAAACTCGTTTCCCTGAAGCCACTTCTGTGTGGCGCTGAGGAATTTCGGATATTTACATGACATGACATTGCTGTGAAAGTAGCTCCCATATCCCAGAGAGAAGCGTGACGAGTCAATAACTCCTAAACATAGACTGTTGAGGTGGTAGAGGGCGAATCCTAACGAATTAGATAGGGATCCAATGCATCACATGACTTTTCGTTTACTTCCCAGCAAATGCAAGGCATATAACCTGTTCCGCTGAGTTTCCACAGTCACATTGTTCGCCATTTTCAACGATTCCGTTGCCGCAAAAGGAGTTGTTCGGTTCTAGTGTCTGTGGAACATTGTAGAGACAGATGTCCAGTCCGTGTTGAAATGAAGTTGCAAATTGATCCAACGAACACTGCGACCACGTAAACGATGGATTTGCCACACTGCAAAATCAACGTTTTCATCAAAATCACCATCAACACCACCACCACACCCACAGCTATCATCATCATCATCACCACCACCAACACGACCACAATGATCATTATCACAATCACCACTATCACAAAACACCACCACGACTATCATCATCAACATCACTCCACCACAGCCACCACAACTATCATCATCATCATCACCATGACCACGATCACCACAACCACAACTACCGTCATCATCACCATCACCAGCACTATTATCACCAGCACTTCGACCACGCCCATCGTCACCACAACCACCGCAACCATCACCACCACCACAGTCATTACTATTACCACCAAAACACGAACGTCATCGTTCTCATCCTTATCGTCATCCTCATAATCGTTTTCAGCTTCATCATCGTCATCATCGTCATCATCATCATCATCATCATCATCATCATCATCATCATCATCATCATCATCATCATCATCATCATCATCATCATCATCATCAATATCGCTTGAATGAAGCTCACTGACTGAAGTTTGTGTTTCAGAAATATTCATTCATATAGCGCCATTATCTCTGAACAACGTTCGACATATAAAAATGTTCAAAACAGATGCTAATATTATTATCAGAGGTGGCGCAGGACATTTTTTGTTACCATGGCATAGCCAATGCAGTCATAGAAGTAACCAGTGCAGGGGGCGATTTATACCCCAATCAAATTCTCGGCAGGGCAGAATTCTGTCTGCCTTGTGGCAGGGCATCGACCAGGGCAAAGGCTTTTTTACCACGGTATTTGCCCTGGCTTACCCTGCTGCTGTAGCGCCGCCACTGCTCAGCTATGGTCGTCTGGTTAAACGGTTTAGGTGACATTGGATAACATCGATAGCATTTTGAGCATCGTACTCGTCATCGTAAACTGCAAATTTCTTAAACGCTACACTAAAACTAAGCGGAAAGCATCAGCTCATTCACGAGCATACATCAGATGAGAATAAGTGATGGCTTGCTTAGACCAACTCAAAAGATAACACTAACTTTGTTTCCGGAGCCATGATGTATTGGCCGCTCAGGTCAGAACAATTACATGGGTTGTTGAATTGGTCATCGTCTGCAAGGCCAAAGATGTGACCCATTTCGTGATCCATAACAGCACCAGCGAATGACGGCAGAGGATGGACGTCCTGCAAACGCAACAGTTATCTAACCTGGTCTCAATTAACATCGTTTGGAAACCCTAATCCTAACCCAGTCGGTATCTTAATGGCAATCGTAATCTGAGATTAATTTAGAGTCCTTTGAGAAACGCTTGTTGTACTTCGGTTTAACGACACTTTCATATCGAAGATGATTAGTGTCGGAGGCAGAAAGCAACCTCGTACTCCACGTTTAAATTGCGACCGAGCCACCCGCAGCTTTAAGAAACGCTGAAGTGGCCGAGTGAAGAGCTGCTAGATATTCAGATTCATTCATTCATTCATTACGAAGTTTTATATAGCGCCCCTTCAAGGTTACTACTCAGAAGTGCTCCCGACCCCAGCAGGGCTGAAAAGGACAGTTTTGCGGCAAGTATAGAAAGATTCAGAGTGGATTCCGGGATGCAAGCGCAGCGTCAAAGGGAGCCCTTCCAGAGGGAGGGGCCAATCACTGAAAAGGCCCGATTCTTCTTAGTAGCTGTGCGGGCACGCCCCGCTCAGTAGAGCGGAGAGAGCGACGACCCGGAGCACCCAAGGTAGGGCAGCAGAGGTCGCTAAGATAGGCAGGGGCTAAACCCAGCAAGGATGTTTGAAAGCCAATGAGAAATTGTGTGTTCTGAAGCGTTTCATGAAGGATGAAAGGAGTTCGAAAATCGGAGAAACATTGGCAGTCAGATCCATTCCTTGGAGACAACAACATGGATGAACAAGAGCCCATGGCAGTGCTACATCGAGGCTCAACCAAGAGACCCATACCCAAAGATATATACTCCTCTATATCTAAGTGTTTAAATGTACTTAATCCTGAACAAACTCAAACAATAAAACTCGTATGAAATAACTCGTATTATAGATTTCTTATGAAACTGTCAAGTGGAACTATATTTACCCCTACGAAGGCAGCGGAATTTTCATTCTTGCACATCTTGCCAATGTTGGCTAGGCCAATAACAGATCCGACAGTTTTCTTCCTGTTGAAAGTGTTGTTCCTGGACAAAGCCAACACGATGCAAATAAACTTCGGTTACATAGCTTATAATAAGCAACTCTTGTGGCGCCTGTGTCTAATGCATAAGGCTTCAAACGATGGTGCTCCAAAAACCAAATTCATTCATTCATTCATTCATTCAAAAATTTATATAGCGCCCCTTCAAGGTAACTACTCAGAAGCGCTCCCAACTCCAGTCCGGCCAAAAAGGTAAGTTTTCAAGTGGCCATAAAAAGTATCAGTACATGTTCTAGGGAACAAGCGTAGCTCCCGAGGGAGGCTATTCCAAACCCTAGGGCCTACCACAGAGAATGCTCGGTTCTGCATGGTTGCTGTGCGGGCAAACGGGACCGCCACTACCCCCTCTCAGCAGAGCGGAGGGAGCGACTACCCTGAACCCCCGACACCGGCTTACAGAGGTCTATTAGGTAGGCTGGTGCAAGGCCAAGATGGCATCGCCAAACCAGAGAGACAACTCTATACTCGATGCGCTGTCGGACAGGAAGCCAATGCAGAACTTCCAACATATACCTGGTGACATGATCAAATTTTGGTATTTGGCCGATGAGTCGCGCTGCAGCTCGCAGTACACGATCAAGACAAGACAAATCTCAATGAAGTAAATGTCTAGAATGATCATCAGTCTGAATCTCACACGGTAAAAATCTGTTGAACAGTCATGGGCAAGACTAAACACTGTGCTATTAAACAAATGCTCGCAGCAGTCCCCTAATGGCAACCACGTTGATTCTGTCATAATAGATACATCTCTCTATGGACGTCATTGTTCGCCAGGCAATGGCCCAGTGTTGGCCATAATCGACCCGGTGCTGGCCTATTATTAGCTTAGAGATCACGATTGATTTCGTTAACTTCCTTTTCGATTTTGAGCTAGAGAAATGATTGTGTGAATTAACATTCAGTCAATCTTGTATAATCTGACCAGACAACACAATTATGGAGCGTCGTTTTCGTGTATACCACAGGGCAGCAGACCAGAGTCACGTGTAAGCAAAACAAATATCACAATCGAAATTCGAAATTCAGTCGAAATTTATGTAGCGCCCCTTAAAGTGTCTACTCAGAAGCACCCCGACAAAAGCCAAACGTCCAAATCTTTTGAACTGCAAGACAAGCCGAGATCTACGAGACCCAATCGAATCATTATCATTATATTCGTGAACTCGTTGAATCATAGCTAGCCGAAATTTCCTTCCCTCACTACAACTCTCCTTAGCTACGAACCCTATTCTATTCTACCCCGAACAACGTAGGCCTATATACTATATGCAATTATGCATGTATGTATGTATATATGTATGTATGTATGTATGTATGTATGTATGTATGTATGTATGTATGTATGTATGTATGTATGTATGCATGTACGTATGTATGTATGTATGTATGCGTGTATGTATGTATGTATGTATGTATGTATGTATGTATGTATGTATGTATGTATGTATGTATGTATGCGTGTATGTATGTATGTATGCATGTATGTATGTATGTATGTATGTATGTATGTATGTATGTATGTATGTATGCATGTACGTATGTATGTATGTATGTATGCGTGTATGTATGTATGTATGTATGTATGTATGTATGTATGTATGTATGTATGTATGTATGTATGTATGCGTGTATGTATGTATGTATGCATGTATGTATGTATGTATGTATGTATGTATGTATGTATGTATGTATGTATGCGTGTATGTATGTATGTATGTATGTATGTATGTATGTATGTATGCATGTACGTATGTATGTATGCATGTATGCATATGGCCATTTATATACCGCCTTACAAGAATCTCACGAAGGCGCTATCACATCGTCCCTTTACAGAACAACCCTGATTTCCATATGAGATAATAACATACGTGATAAGAACCCCGTTGTCATTGTAGTGGATGGGATTGACGTAGGTCATGCGGTACTTGGCCCACTCGTTCAAAGTTGAAGTCGGGTCCGAAGTATTGACCGTTATTTTGTCGCCCTCATTCCAGACTTCAATTCCAACGAGAACGATATAGATGCCGAGAGGTTGGAAGCCCTAAAACAAATCCATATTGAATTTTTTGCATGATGCTTTCTTTGATGATCTGCTTCAGCAACTAAACAAAAGGTATGTTGCCGACTTATTTGTTAGTCTTAGGCTACTCAGACTGTGTAAGTTAACAGCTGCATTCTAATATTAATATAGCGCCTCCTCAAAAGACCTACTCAGAGGCACTCTCTGAGTTAAGTGCCATTGCGAACGAATTTATTACTTGAGTTGTTGTATTGTATTGTATTTATACATTTATAAAGCGCCTCTCACAGTCAGAGGCGCTCCCAGTGCGAAAGACTCCGAGCAAAAAGAGTGGTGATAATCGGAGTCAAACGCACTGGCGTGTGTACACGACAAGCGCACCACACCTATTAGCAAAACAACGTACAGTCAGCTAGAAGATTCACCAGTGGCGGGCCCACGCACTCACGTGGAACCAACCAACGGATTCCCATCGAAAGCTAACAGATGGCATGGGTGTTCAGAGACTCTTATCGAAGTTGCATCGATAGAGCAGAGCAGCCACAGGTGACAACGTTCGCACACGCGATGACGTTGCCGACGGGCAGGCCCTCACTGGTAGGAGATGACGCACGTCCGGCTATTCGTCGAGGCAAAAGGAGTACACGGAAGAAGGCATTCGCTGTGTGTCGGTCGGTAGATTGAAGCGCCTCCAGTGACTGAAGGTCGAGATCACTACATTGGTCCTTGTCGGTCGTCCTCCACAGAGACGAAAACACTCAGCTACAGGGGGCGTACACGACCTCTATAGCTCAGGCACGACCGTAAATCAGAACAGTATGGGAATTGTAAAAAATAACTGGGGGTTAGACGCTGATTTGTGTGCAGTTTGGGTGTGAAATATAGACTTTACTACTGGAGCCTAAGAAAGATTAGGGGGTTCAACCCCCCAACCCCCCGGCAATTCTCACCCTGCATCAGAAGTATAGGCCTGATGCTGTCATATGTGCCAAGGCGACAATACCCAACTCTTTCTGACGGATTTTACATGCAATCGTTCATTGAAGCTGACTTGAAAGAACCCAGAGTAGCAGTCGTTCTGTAGATTACATCTTCCTAATACCTAATTAAAAAAAGAAAGTGTGTTTGTAAGAGCTTACCGCGCTGGCGATGTTGACAATGTCTTTTGTTCGTTGAATGACCACATCAGTGTTGTTTCCTTTTGCCAGATACTACAATCGCAAAAAATAAGACCATCTTCAGCCCACAATTTCTGAAGGACTTAGCCTACCTACGTATGCCAACTGGGTCCTTGCACCTGTTCCCAATCCCTATTCCTATCCCTATCCTTATCCATGTTCATGTCTTTATCTCTATCCCTATCCCCATCTCTATCCTCATCCCTCTTATTGTCTCTCTCTCTCTCTCTCTCTCTCTCTCTCTCTCTCTCTCTCTCTCTCTCTCTCTCTCTCTCTCTCTCTCTCTCTTCTGTTGTCCCTATCAGCCCATCACTTCTGCTAAAGGACTTATAACCTTCATCCGCTGTCTCTGTTCTGTCCGTCTCTGTGTTCCTGTTCCCATCTCTGCTAATTCTCTATCTTTGTCTGTCGGTATGTCTGTGTCTATGTTTGTATATATGTGTCTCTGTCTCAGACTGTCTGCCTGTCTCTCTGTCTCTGTTTCTCTCCGAGTCTCTGCAGAGACTCGGAGAGAGACAGAGAGACAGGCAGACAGAGGCACATATACAAACATAGACACAGATCCCTATCTATCCCTATCCCCATCTCTATCCGCATCCCTCTTCTTGTCTCTCTCTCTCTCTCTTCTGTTTTCCCTATCAGCCCATCACTTCTGAAGGACTTATAACCTCATACGTTGTCTCTGTTCTGTCCGTCTCTGTGTTCCTGCTCCCATCTCTGCTAATTCTCTATCTCTATCTTTGTCTGTCTGTTTCTATGTTTGTTTATGTGCCTCTTCTTGTGTGTGTGTCTCTCTCTCTCTCTCTCTCTCTCTCTCTCTCTCTCTCTCTCTCTCTCTCTCTCTCTCTCTCTCTCTTCGTTGTCCCTATCAGCCCATCACTTCTGCTAAAGGACTTATAACCTTCATCCGCTGTCTCTGTTCTATCCGTCTCTGTGTTCCTGTTCCCATCTCTGCTAATTCTCTCTCTTTGTCTGTCGGGGTATGTCTGTGTCTATGCTTGTATATATGTGTCTCTGTCTCAGACTGTCTGCCTGTCTCTCTGTCTCTGTCTCTCTTCGAGTCTCTGCATGTTTTCTCCACCTCTGATCATAGGTATCTTTCTTTTAAAAAATCTACACATCGTCGATGAACTTGAAATTATGATTCCTAACCTAGGCTTAGACAATAGAATGATTAGAGCAACCCTATCCACAGCTTACCTGTGAATAATCGTTTGCTACATAGAGTTCCACGATTTTATTCTTCTTGTCCAAGTCCTGAGGCCAACTGAATGATCGCTTCTTCTGAAATTGAAAGACAGTCCGTCGGTGCTTTACCACATCCTCTGCTAACGTTCGCCGACATTATTATCGTAGCACCAACCATAAAAATGATCTACTTCATCACTATTATAATTTTTAAATATTATACACAAGTTGGACATTAATTGGCGACGTTAAGACTGAATTCTCTTTGGCGAAATACATTGCATTTTGTTGCATCTATAAATTTATCTAGCACCTCTCGCAATCAGAGACCAATCAGAGGCGCTCCCATTGCGAGAGATCCAGAGAAAAGAAAGTGGTCTTGAGACAACACAAAGAGGAACCATGACCCACCAGTTAATAAGGAGGAACGTATCGAATGAAGGAGCTGGCTCCATAGTACAGGGCAAATGAAGGCAAAGGCTCGTACTTTGCCATAGCAGTCCTCGCTCGCGGGACAAAGAGATCATGCCGGTCAAGTGAGCGCAGCGGGCCAAGAGAAGTGTCTCAGGTCGGCATAATGTTTCCGAACTGCTAAGAGGATGCTCAAGATCGCTCAACGCATTACGTATACTAAGGGCCCATGGACTGCCCTCTGAGGCTCTGCAAGAGGTCGCTCGAGCCACATCGGTCGCGAGGCTCCTTTACTCTGCCCCAGCCTGGTGGGGGTTCACCTCGGGCGAAGACAGAGTTAGGATGGAGCGGATGTTGAACCGGATGCGGCGACTTGGATTCCTTCCGGCGACGTCACCGAACATGGAGGAGTTAGCGGCTGGAGCAGATGCTAGGCTCCTAAGTAATGTGATGCGGAATGACAATCACTTGTGCTACCAGAAAAGGATGTTAAAAACTTTATCCCTAGAGTCCTCTTTGCCCGTGATCACTGACAGAGTTCTGTTAACTCTTTTCATTTATTATTTTATTTGTCTGGTTTATGCTTCGACATGTAACTGGGTGCGGTGTGCCACCCAGATTTGTCTCTTTTTCAAATAAACGAATATATATTATATTATTTTTGGAAACCGTGCTTTCTCTGTCTCAGGACCCTTAGAATGGAACCGTCTTCCAACTTCAGTTCGACAGTGCATATCTGTTGCACAGTTTAAAACAAAATTAAAAACTTATCTGTTTACCTTGCACTATGACTAAGAATGTAGCGAAACGCGCTCTCGTGCAAGACTTGTCTTGTTAAAGCGCGCTATAAATTTTCATTTGTATTGTATTGTATTGTATATATATATATATAGCAGGCGGATGAGGTCACATTATTATTATTTCCCTCATGTTTGCTATTTACGATGAGTTGTCGTTCTTGTTAAATCGAGTTCTGAGTTCTCTGTATCTTGGATTGAGTGAATTAAAAATAGGCCTTTTGAGAAGGCGCTATATCAAGTATCTTGAAACATGTTATGCATTCATTGTATTCATTTAAAGGGAATTTACCCTTCTACTGCGCTGTGGAGGATGTACCGGTAAGCCGAGAGAAACGTCGTGACCTGAAATTAGCACGTATGAATAAATATAATAATATTTATGATTATCATTACCGTTATTATTATAATAAATGTAATAGTGTAGGAATGAGACTAATCTGCTAAGTTTTAATCTGAGTCATGAAAGGTCGCAAGAGGAGAAGTTGGAGTGGAACAGATACCGGAAAATATATGGCTTTATTACTTTTCTGCTTTTTCACTGAATCTTCCTTTCACAAAGCAACTGATTACCACCTTTGGTTACTTTATGAAACTAGTATGAAGTAAAAAAGACTAAAAAGAGTTCATATGGACGATCTCAAGGATCGATGTTAATCTGTCATCCTCTTGTTCTCAAGCCAGCCCAATAAGTAACGATAACAACTGCGGCACTATCTGTGCGAGACTTTCATCAGAGTGCATTAGGTCTCAACGTTAAGTAGAACTACTGTCCTCATTTAACGCAGACAGATCTTACCTTCTGACCATCTGGCTGTCTCTCTCTAACCTTTTCCAATTTGTATATCCACCATTATGACAGGCTGTCTCTCTGTATGAGTGTGCTGACCCTCTGGATATTGACATGATTAGGGCTTGGTTTGGTCAGCCATCGGTTGATGCATTGCGCATCAGACATCTTCAAGATAAAAGTTACTAGTAAGCATCACATATCGTATACTCACCACGTATGGAGACTGTCTTGGCGTCGCGACTTCTGTAAACCTTGTGGAGTCCGTGGAGTTCACTGCTGGCTGGAACGATGTGATAGGAGACGTTCCCAACGGTAAAATAACCTCTGACAAAGGAACAACAGAAATACTGGTGCAAGTGAAGCTCGGCATGGTTTTTCCAACTGCCAAATGGAAAAACCAGGTCGAGCTGTGTCCTTAGATACATGTAGGTAAGTAAAGAAAGCTACCATGTTCCATAGTGGTAAGTTGGGATCACGTTGTCTGAGAGCAATAGAATCGTAATCGTAGACTCTAAATTCCTAAAGCTCTACTGTGGAGCTAATCTAGACATTTTTAGACTAAAATGATTAGGATTTTTGGATATGGCCTTTAGGATTAGAAGAAAAGACAGGAACGAACGAGACAGGAGGAAGTTAAATTGAGGAAACTATCATATTGTATTGTATTTTTTTAAAATTTAAATAGCGCCGCTCTCAGCAGGGTCATTCAGTAGCGCAACGAGTGCGAGAATTCCTAGAGAAGGAGAAGGTTTTGAGGAGGGAGAAGGATGTAGGAAGAGATCCAGAAAGAATGGTAACACGTAGAGAGGAGGAAAGGGCATTCTATAGGGAGGGCCCAATAGTGGCGAACACTATTAGAGAGAGAGTGAACTGGGGTGAAGTATTCAGCAAGAAACAAAAGGTCAAGTTTCTGGAGTTGTTGGGGAGTGCCAAACCAGATGAGTTGAGGTTTTGAGGAATGGAGAGAGAGGCGATTTGAAGACATCCATAGGTGTAAGTCATGGGAAAGAGCCTCAATACGGCCAGCATGAACGAGTTCAGTTGGAGGAGAACCATTATGGACATAAGCCTGCACGTCGTCAGCGAAGAGGCCTGTAACAGTAGACAGATGATGATGTGGAAGCTGAATTGTTAAGGATAGCAATGGTGCAGCACTTGAATGAATATAATAATACTAAGGGCAGTCAACATGGATTTGCTAGAGGTCGCTTGTGTTTGACGAAACTGTTAGAATTCCATGAGGAAGTCTATGACAGGATAGATGAGTGGGAACCTGTAGATGTAATTTTATTATTATTACAGTAGTTTCATATAGCGCCCCTTCAAGACAGTCTACTCAGGAGCGCTCCCAGCCCCCAACCTCGGTCAAACAGGACAGTCTTAAGGCTAGAGAAGAACTGAGCAGAGTGTCCTATTGAGGTCAGACGCAGTGCCACCGGAAGCCCATTCCAGGTCACCGGGCCAGCCACAGAGAAGGCGCGGCGCTGTCGGATAGCGGTCCGAGCACGGGGGACAAGGAACTCTGCTTGCACCGCTGAGCGTAACGAGCCACGACGCGGAACAGTTACAGTAGGGCAGCAGTGAATTTACCTAGATTTTTTTTAGTGAATTTACCTAGATTTTGCTAAGGCATTTAGCAAAATACCTCACAAAAGGCTGGCCAAAAAGTTGCAAGCATGCGGGATTAGAGGGCAGGTTCTGAAATGGATTCAAAGTTGGCTCTCAAGTAGAAGTCAAAAAGTGGGCAAAGGCAACAAACCTTCTTGCTGGACGACGGCGTTAAGTGGAGTGCCACAAGGATCAGTGCTTGGGCCACTGCTATTTACAATAATGTTATTAATGACATAGATTTGGAATTGCGTCGAAAATTTCTAGGTTTGCAGATCATGTGAAACTTTTAGAGCAGTGGGTAATGCACAAGAGTGCACAAGAGTGCGAAACCTTCAAGGCAATGTGCTACAGCAGCAAAAAGGGCTTACTCAACTTTAGGTATGATAAGAAGGACAATAGTCATCAGAGACAAGGATTATACTGAGGTTGTAAAAATCACTGGTTAGGCCACAGTTGGAATACTGCATCCAGGTATGGAAACCATACCTGAAACAGGACATGGAAAAACTGGAGAAAGTACAAAGAAGAGCTACAAAAATTATTTGGAGTTACGAGGATTTGAGCTATGAAGAAAGGTTGAAAAGGTGTGGACTAACAACAATGGCGGAGCAGTGAAACCTAATTGAAGCCTACAAGATTATTACTGGAAAGGAGGCAGTGTAGTGGGAGAAGTTTTTGAATTTGCACCAAACAAGGCAGCTCGGGACATATGTATCAATTATTTAAGAAGCCAAAAGGAACATTAGGGCAGAAATTCTTCAGTGCAAGAGTTGTGGACTTGTGGAATGATTTGGATGATAGCACGGTCTCAGTGGACACTATCACAGCCTTTAAGAGGCAGCTAGGAGAGATAGGCTATTAAGCACTACAGTTTAACCTGCAGTGGTTCTAACACGGACTACACGTCTTCTGAACCACTTTAAACTCTTTTCATATTAAGTTATTTTATGCAATGTTGTGTTATGCTAAGTTATGTTATGTTAGTATGACACCTACACGATTCCTTTGCATGTACTGACTGCCGCCAAAGACTGTGGCTGGTCTCTCACTTTTCCCAGGTAGTAACAATGGCCTTCCGGCTATCGATGAATACAACAAGAAGCACAGTATGTATTTGTGTATGCATGTACTGCAGGCCTATATTCGCTTATTTATATAAAACAACAGGTAAAATGCTGTAGGTGAATAAGACAATAGTCGGAGTGGCTGCTTATGATTGAGTTTGTTAATATTAATTTTAGTTACATAGTTAGTATATGTTATTTTATTACATTCGCGAGACACAATTCATTGAGTCCTTGTATCTTGCTATTTATGTATATTCTCTCAAGAACTTCAAAGCAAGAAAGTAACAAAAAAGGCCGTCGTTCGCAGATGTGGAAGATGGAGTGAAACGCAACAGGTGAAGATGTTTAGTCTCTACAGATTGTTTGATGCCATGACTGTATAAAATGCAAGTCTGTGCAATTGGCAAATCGACTGTTGGTCATGCCCATTGACGCCGCAATCAGAATACCATAACCGATTTGAGAAGAATAGTACTAGTAGTAGTAGTTGTCGTTGTTGATGTTGTTGTTGCTGCCGTAATAGTAAAAAATTGACTAGTTAAGCGCCGATTGCTAATGTCAAAGTCATCATCATCTTCAGCAGCAGTAGCAGTAACAGTAGTAGTAGTAGCAGCAGTTGTAATTGTTGTTGTTGGTGGTGCAATGATAGAATTTAACTAGTTAAGGTCGATTTCTAACGCCGAAGTCATCAACCAATGGCACACCAAACCCAGGCAATGAAATTTTAACATTCAGAAGGCGTGACGAGCTATTGTCAGAGTCGAACGCGAAGAATTACTCTGCGACGCATACGCATTGCTATAGAGTATAGACCGCAAGCCAAAAGTCTCACTTCGGAACACAAAACACTGAATGAATGAATGAATGTATGAATGAATGAATGAATGAACTCTGAGTGCAACATACATTGGACCTGGTTGCTGAACAGGAATTCCCCCGAGGGACCATCTTAAATCAAAATGAAGTCTCGTCGACGCTCATAGAAGAACCAATAGAGACGTCTTCGTGTCAGGCAGATCTCAATGGCAGCCGAGCCCACAAGCAAAGCAACAAAGAGAGGATTTGCAATAAGTTATTTAGCCTACATAGTCCTACAATAATTTCGAGTAGCCACGTTGGCGCGTTTCATTGAGCCATCGTCTGGGCGTGTTTCGTCGCTAAGATAATTATTATATTGCTTGAACCTTGTGGATATAGACCAAAGGTCTCTTCGGTGAATGTTTAAATGACTCACGAGATTCACGTCGTGGTATACGGTCTCATTTCCGCTGATCGATCTCTCTACGTAGCCAGCAGCAAAGAGATATCTGAAAGCAGAAAACTTTATTCAGTGGGGTTCATTTTGAATGGTTGTAACTTTCAAGTATCGAACATTCTTGCACGAAAAACGTAGGCCCAGTTTCAATGCACATTGAGTTTAATATTTTATTGCTTATGTGAAACTGTCTTCTAGGCTGGGCTCCATCTTATCTTGTGCAGGTTCTGTCTCATCCTTGTCTGGCTGCAGAAATCCTTCGCTCTGAGGTGCAAGATTGTCCTCTCGTCCGGAACTTCCACAGCGCAGCGCACAAGAGTTGCTTCTGTGGGCTCATCTTTCTGGAACAGATTGCAATCAGTTCATGAGATGTGTTAAGATGATTAAGATGAAGTTATTAAAATAACGCAGAAAAATTGATGCATCTGCTTACGTGTTCAGATGCAGATCCAAAACGAAGTCGGCGTTGAAAGCAGAAACTGTCACAGTTATTGTTTTGTAATGACCGCCCTGGAAATGAAATTACAACAATTCTGAAAATACATTCTTCTACTTCTGTTGCATGGAGTTCTAATTTTGTGAACTCGTTCTAAATCGTAACAAGTTTCCTACTCTTTTTATTTTTTCAGATTCTTGTTTTCTTTCCACGTTCTATTCTATTCATATCAAACAAGAAGACGTCGTTTAAAGCAGAGACTATCACAGTGACAATTCCATTTAATTCTTTTCTACCCTATTCGATTCTATTTGATTCTATTCAATTCTAATCAATTCAATTCTAGTCTTGTCTCGTCTTGTCTCAAAGACTTCTTTCATTTAGTCACCAGTGAAATCGTCCAGGTTTTCGTTGTAACCTACTTGAGTAAGTGTGCTGCTGATGACCTCCTGACCCCGTGTGACCTTTATACTGTAATTGTCGTCATAGTCCACTCCTTCTGGATGCCCTTCAAACCTAGGCACATCTAAATCAAGCAAAACGTTTCAATGTTACGTGAGGCGTTGCAATTGCGAGCGATGATTTATAACCGAAGTAAATAGCCTACATTGGATCCTCCAGTCAACTTCCTCGTAATTCATTATAATTGCTTTTTAGTATTGCTTTTCTGTATGATAGGCACAACCGATTTCATGGATAATGCGGGCATTTGACTCAGGCTTACTCACATAATTTGTACTAACATAATTCAAGTAAGGGAGCAAATGACCGAGGACAATGGAGATCGTTTATTCGTACCCACCGCCACCAAATGGCTGACGTCAGGAAGTGATGATGAATTCCTAATCGTAATCGCTTAAGCAAAGTGCAGAGCGTCAGCTTACTCACGTGATCCTAATTGTAATTTTAAACTTTATTCGTAAACTTCTGATTTCGAAAGCGCTACTCTGAAGCCAAGCGCAGGGCACCAGCTTATTCACGAGCGTTGCGTCAAGTCAGAGGTGTTGTCCAGAGACGTCAAAGAAAGATCCGAGTCCGATCGCCAGATAGACCATTGAGAGGAAGTTCATGTAGCCTATTTACGATGGCCTTACATGTAAAAATAGCAGCTTTTTGAGAGAACCACAGAGAATTTATATAAATGGATAGCGCCATGCATATGTACATATTATTAGATGACAGTATAATGGTAGCATAACTACATTAATTTTGTCCGAGGGTGCAATGCATACTTTTGCATTGCAAATTTAAGGTACCTTGATACGAATACACAGATTTTATAAAGCGCCTCTCACAGCAATACCCAATCAGAGACGCTCCCAGTGCGAAGAGCATCTTGATGAAGGCCTTTGAAGTTGCCGATACCACCGCCAGAAATGTCACTCGTTTGGGTTAGACTTCATTAGGAATCCGCTTAGTTCATACCCAAGAAAAAGAAGCTTTTGTAAAATTTTGTTTATACTCACTATCTACTGAGCAGTGTCCGAAGGATAAAAGAGTTACTACGACAATAATAATTATTAGATAGATTCGACAATAGAAGTTCCCCATTTGCTCAAACGATCAAGACGCAAACGTAGACTATGATGAAAGGAACGAAATCTACGATCGAATTTGCCATTTATAAAGCTGCAGTCGAAGGAGCAAAGTAGTTCAGGCTTCAGTGAACAAAACAATTGTCAGAGGAAGCAGAACCGCCTTGTCTTCGAGTCTTATCTTGTCTAACAGTGCAAACAAGAACATAAACAGCAATTCTCCTGTCAAAAACATCGCCCCTCTTAAATTCAGTAACACCCTTTATTCATTGTTATACGGTAGTCGCATGCTAGTAGCGTCGGTGAAATTATGGGTGGTAATGATAGCTTACAAGCAAATACCGCTCCCGGCCATTTTTTGAGTGCAATATCCTCAGTTTTTAACTGCCTAATTTCACGCTGCTTTACTTAAATCATGTCCCTTGCTTTAATCCAGCTCAAACATTCGTGCAAGGCAATCAATTTCCTCTGTCGTCTAATTCTAGGTAAGAAGAAGAACAGCCCCTTAAGCTAGCCCTGAGGTATCCATGGCTTTGAAGTGTTAGCGACTGCGTTTTCTTATAGCCTTGGCATATGAGGGCGGGTGGCCAGTCTTCTCCCTCGCCGTCTCATCTTCCCACCGACAGTGTAGTCAGTATACACGTTATAGTTGAGTTGGTCAGGGGCACACGCGGAGCAGAAATCTCGAACCAATTCTCGATTGACAGTCCAACACGATAGCCACTACACTATCGAGCACCCTGACGATAAGTAAGTGTTTTACTTTTGCCTAAGAAGCAGAACAGTTCACAGCCGCCACTACCATGTAGCTGGCCATACTTATATCGAGCTTTTATGGAACCTCACGTAGCATCGAAGACGTAAGCTTGGAAGTTGCAGAGTTTTCGGCTGAAGCACTGACACGACGGCAGTAATTCTACAACCGAACAACCTTACCCTATCTGGGTTAAATGGTTTGATACACCAGAGAGTATCGCTGGTTCGTAATCATAATCGTAAGCTCCAAACTTCTAAAGCGCAACTCGAAGCCTGTCGCAAGGCACCAGCTTTTCACAAGCGCTGCGTCGAGTCAGAGAGGTTTCCCAAGGGTAGTCAGTAGACCCGAGTCCGGTGGCTATCCAGGGGTAAGAGGAGCAGCGTAGGAATAGTAGTAGTAGTAGTAGTAGTAGTAGTAGTAGTAGTAGTAGTAGTAGTAGTAGTAGTAGTAGTAGTAGTAGTAGTAGTGGTAGTGGTAGTGGTAGTAGTAGTAGTAGTAGTAGTAGTAGTAGTAGTAGTAGTAGTAGTAGTAGTAGTAGTAGTAGTAGTAGTAGTAGTAGTAGTAGTAGTAGTAGTAGTAGTAGTAGTAGTAGTAGTAGTAGTAGTAGTAGTAGTAGTAGTAGTAGCAGCAGCAGTAGTAGTAGTAGTAGTAGTAGTAGTAGTAGTAGTAGTAGTAGTAGTAGCAGTAGCAGTAGTAGTATGGGTAGTGAATGACGGAGTAATTAGTAGTAGATGTATGTGTGCAACTTTATGCATAGCCCTTAGCCTTCTAGCTATGCTTCAGCGCCTTCTAGATATGCTTCAACGAACATAGCTGCTTTGAGTCCTGCTCTAAAGCGGTCGACTGCTTAAATGGCTGCATAGGATGTCAGAGGCGGTTCCAGGCGGATGTAATGTAACAATGTAACAAATTAACGAGACATTTAAAAAGCGCCACTTAAAAGTCTTTCAGAAGCGGATTGTCCAGCAACAGAGACTCTCTTTCAACCACTTTGTCCATGATTTATATATTCCATAGTCATAACGTCCTACGTGACATCCCTTCAATAATTGTATCGTTGTCGGCCGCTTTTGTACCGTATAGAATCACATCATGCCGGATTGTATTTCATTTCGTTTTGTATTGTAATACGGTATTGTAATGTATCATTTTGTATTGTAATACTGTATCGTATTGTAGTGTACAGTGTTGTATTGCATTATATTGCATCGCATAATACTATTCGATTTACAAAGCCTAAAAATAGTTGTCAAGGCGTTAAGAACAGTTTACCAGGATGGACTCTGTGGTATTATGAAAAGGCCAGATAACCCTCCCCAATCGAATAATTGAGAGTCAACCCATGCCGCCGCTGTTTCCCCAAAGTTTCTTTCCTGCTCCCTCTCCCCCATCGTTTCCTCGTGGGTCGCCTGGGGGGCCGGGAGTGGGTTAGATGCGACCGATGATGATGGGGTCGTCGTGGTCTCCCTTGTCCTTCTTCTTGCGGGAGTAGAAGAAGAGAACGAGGCTGGAGGCGAGGTAGAGAACGAAGCAGACCCAGGCCAGACCGTAGGAGAAGCCGAAGCGATGGGTCGACTGCGGTGGGTACCTGGCTGGCAGACGGTC
>JACEVL010000942.1:157500-215000 GCA_020284085.1 Aporrectodea caliginosa
TAGACCATCAACGTCTGATCTGCCCTTTCATGTTGCTTGCACCTAATGGTCGTTGTAATATTGCATCCTCCAGGAATGTCAATATTAGCTGTCAACACCAACATCAGCAACAACGCAGACATTTCGGTCAAAAGTTTCAGCTTAGAGGTCAAAATCTTGCGATGTTGTTGGCAAAACAGACATCGTCATCATCTTCGTCATCATCATCACCATAGAGATCGTCATTGTGTCGTCATCGTCGTCATCAACACAATCATTTCTGCTTCCTAACCTTCTTCATCGGTATCGTGTATACGCTTCATGAAAAGATTCGTAATGAGAGTCTATGATAGGAGGAGATGGTATTATTGGAGGAAGGCCGCATGCAGGTATTACTAAGAAGTAGGCTGAAATGTATGATGAGTCATGCAACAATTCTTCCTCTTCCTCTTCCTCCTCCTCTGCTGCCTTTCCCTCTTCTTCTTCTTCTTCTCCTTCTTCCGCCTACTTTTATTTTTGCATCATCTTTTTAATCATCACCTTAGTCGCCTTTATCGCCTTCGACTTCCACCATCACACCACCACCATCACCACTACTACCACTACCATCACTAATATCACTACCAATACTTATGCTATTTCTTCTTTTCCAGTTCACTGTTATCTTCCTCGTAATCATCAGTATAGCGTATACGCATCATGAAGAGACTCGTACTGAGTGTATAAGAGGCCCGTATGCATGTATGACTAAGATGTAGGCTGAAAATGTATGATGAGTCATGCAACATTTCTTCTTCTTCTTCCTCTTCCTCTTACTCCTCCTCCTCCTCCTACTTCTGCTTCCTCTTCCTATTCTTTTCCTCCTTCTACTTCCTCCTCTTATTTTTCATCATCATCATCATCACCTTCACCATTCTCACCCTTGTCGCCGTCATCACCTTCTACCACTAGACCCTATACTGCTGCAACTGCTACTTCCACCATCACACCCCACCCCACCTCTACTACCACTACTAGTTCCACTACCACTACTACATTATACTATTTCTTCTTTTCTAATTCATCATCATCTTCCTTTTCATCCTCATTACTATCTGTCACATCATTTCATAATCAACATAAGTTTCATGATCGTCAATATTCAAAATCCTTTACTTGTCTCAGAGGTTTCGTTGATTCTTTCTTTTCGACAGATCTGCCACATCCCACCGTACTGGCTGAGTAGAAAGGTCCTCGTGGTTGGTCGGTAGATACCCTCTCCAGGCGGTAGGTCCCAGAAGACCCAGTAGTTGGTGCTTATGGCTATCAACCATAAGAAAGACGCAGCGACACTGGCTCCCAGGGCTCCATAAAGAAACCTCTGTTTCCATGGACCTTCCTTCTCCTGCTCCTCTGGCTTCACATCCACCGCTTTCTCGGCTTTCATTTTATACGTTCACGAGCCACAATAGGCCTACCCGAATATGTTATTCCGAAAGCAAATCGATATATTAAGGTCTCGACAAACTTAAGTAGAATAATTATTATCACAACTAATCAAAATGTTGCAATGACATCGATGCAAAAGTCGGTAGAAGTATCTATCACAGCTACTCAAAATATCGCAATCATATTAACACAAAAATTAAATAGAAATATCTATCACAGCTACTCAAAATATCGCACTCGTAGCGACATAAAATTTAAGTAGAAATATCTATCACATCTACTCAAAATCCTGCAATCGTATCGACGCGATTGGCTAAACTTTAACCGTTTCTTCGGGAATAAAATTGTTAAAGTCCGTATTCATTGCTGATGGCGCATAGACTGTCTCAACCGATCGCCTTTGCGCTGTGCACGAGGCTTTGTTATGCTAACGAAACGTATGAAGCATGTGCCTATCGTTCCCTATAGCCGCAAGCGTCGTCCTTCGTATACTAGCCTTCGCCGGAGTCCATGCAGCCCGTGGCTTCTAGGAATGATATAAAGCCTAAAACGCTAAATATAAACGACCAACTCGTCGATGCGCAGCCTGTATAACGGACCGCGTCATCGTGCGATTATGGAACGCCGTGACTTCATAAATGTATGCGGCTGTTACCTATGATAAGCTGGGATATGCTGTGATCTGTATCGTAGAGCAATTCATTTTGAGCGGCTGTCCCTTAACTGCACTGTAGAGTTGTCTCAGTTGAACGTGGGATCCACTTGATGTAGCCTACTGGCTCAAGTCGACCTTGGTTAGTCTGAGATAGAGGTTAGACTAGACCAGTGGTTCTTAACCTTTTAAAGGGAGCCGAACCCCAAGAGAAATCCACGACCACTCACCGAACCCCTCAAGTTTGAACAATAATTTTTTTAACTAATGGGAACAAAAGGAAATAAAAAATTGTACCAAAATGTGATACAATATTAATACATTCAATACATGAACTACTAACATCCATCACGTTCTGTCAAACACCTGAACCCAAAACGCACATATTCGTCGGACCATTTTCTGTTGTGGTATAAATACTGTATATAAGAAAAGGGTAATAGTTGCTTTTAGCGTACGCCGTGCGATGCTATTTCTGCAGAAAAACAACGAAAAATTACATATCTTATGGGCAGGGGCGTCCATCCTATGGGGGGAATGAAGCAGAGATCTTCATAGTAGCCTTTTCAGGGGGGAAAGAATTTTTTTCACTACTCATTTTTTGAATTTCAGAAATTAATAGATGTGCTTTTGATTTTCGAAAATGCTTTTCTTTGTTTAATTTAATATTAAAATCATTGTGCTGTTCTCCGACCGAGCTGACGATTAGTCTTCAATTTCATTATTTTGGCCTATCGTTATATAGTCTTTGGTAGTACGATGACGTCACACTGTGTATGAGACTTGAGTTATAATGCGGTGCTATGAATTTGCAATTTGACTTTACTAGACAAGTAATCATTGTAATCATGCCCAGAGACAATGTTTTACTAAAGTATAAATGTTGCGAGCCGTTGTGCGGCATGCTTATCCGTAGTGACAAATGGCGCATATATTGTACTACACACCACAAGTGGAAGACTACAAGGTATGTATAACTTTGAACATTGTAAAGTCTGTTACCGCCGACAGAGTAGCAGTGGCGCAACAACCATATAAAGAGGGTGAACAAAGTCCAGAGGCCCCGAAGTCCCAAGGGCCCAAGTTTTCTAACTAAAGAAATTAATGTCTTTTTCAATTTTTTTAGTTCAGACTGCAGAGTCGAGCTAGAGCCTGTATATGACGGATGCTTCATGATACATGATTATATCATACACAGGTCCACAGACATATAGGTCACCGGATTATGATGTGTCGGATTATGTGACTCACACTATTGAAGCAAACACTCAGTTGTATTAAAAAGATACGTTAACTTGGGTGCGCGCCAATAGACCCAGCCTGTGCTAGGCATGATTCTCTCTTTCACGTTTACAACCACTGCATTCCCCAAACGGTAGATAACAGAAATATGCCTGAAATAATATCTGCCTTTTTCTCACTCACTCTCTGTCTGTCTGTCTGCCTGTCTCTCTGTCTCTGTCGGCTGTCGCAATGTCTCTGTCGCAATTCAGTGTCCCTCTGCAAGCCATGTGGCCTGTACACACCATAAGCCTACATAACTCCAGTCTCCAGTCTTCATGTTATACTCGACGTTATATATAAGTAGCCTAGTCCTTCATGTTCACAATACAGTCATTCGTTTACTTTTAAATAGAATACCTAAAGACCTAAACGAAAATTATCAAAACAGCGAAGACCATGATAGGAATGTACAGTTCTGGCAGTTAGAAAAGAGCAGAGAAAAAGTCAAGAGATGGAGGCTGCTTTTGTCAGTAGGCCTACACCTACCATCAATTCTTTAAGATGCAAATCTCAAGTCCCGATTCTTCCTGTAGCTGCAGCTGTTACGGATGTAGCTAGTCTACGCACTCTGCTGCTTTGAAGAAGCACCTATTGTAATTTTAGTACTTATGTTATAATACTGTCTGGCCGTACGCCTCTGTCTGTGTAATGCATAATGTTGCTTGATTAATGACTTAAACGTTAAAGAATTCAGCCTTAAAATTATACTTCAAATTTCGATAATAAAGATTTTCTCTTTTGTCGACAGTCGACCAGTCGTCTGGGGCTGTCGTCGTGGGGGGCATTCTGATAAAAAGAGGGGGGAATGCTTCATAGGCGTAAGGGGGATGGACGCCTCTGCTTATGGGTAATACCTTACGTCACAGAAAGATGCATGGCTGGCATTGGCTGCCGGTGTTAATTATCGTGAGGTGCAGTAAGACATAATTAAGGTTAACAGGATGAACAGCTTTAAACTTCATAAGGTAGGGCCTGGTAGGCAATCATCTATTTCAAACAAAATTTATTAAATAAAAGTCGAAAAATAAAATAGCAAATGATTTTTCACTCACACTCACTGACCCTGAATATGTATATATTTCAGAGGACCTCTGCCGAACCTCTGGCACTGGCTCACCGAACCCAGGGGTTCGGTCGAACACTGGTTAAGAAACACTGGACTAGACTAAGGTTATGAGGTGAGGCAATTATATTACACAGCGTGATACAATGAAACAATGTCATGTTGTAATGTAATAACACGTCTTTTCCAGTCTAGGCCTATAGATAGCCATGGATGTTACAGATACCCATAAATCCAGAGGCTATTTTATATTCCATATTGAGATAATATGACGAGGAGTGGAGAGGCTGGGTTCAAATCCCTGCCAGGTCAAAAAGATGGTTCGAGATTTTGCAAACTCTTAGTCAAGTGGGCAATTATTGAGTATACTAGCGGAACGCTGTTGGTAGGAAGAGCAGACGGCGAGGGAGAGGACTGTCCACACGTCCTCATAAGCTGAGGCTAAGCAGATGAAGTCGCTTCTTCTCGTGATGTTTGGATTTGTTAAAGCGCCCTTGTAACGGCATGTGCTGTGTCATGGCGCTGTAGAAATTGTCGATTTCATCATCGTCATCATCATCATCATCATCATCATCATCATCATCATCATCATCATCATCATCATCATCATCATCATCATCTCATGAGCTAACAGTAAGTGTTATATCGCCGTCTAGCGTCTCGGCGAGTCTCCTTGCAAATAAATACTAGCGTTATATAAACTGCGTGTTACATTTTATAATCTGTTAATCGTGTGAGTAGATAGAAGATGCCACGACGCGCAGTAAAAAGCAGTCTCTACTTATGCCTAGTATGAAGTATGAAGCAATGCAGATGATACTACTTACATAGAAGGCTGTTATTTAAGAAGCGCCACAACATTGTTGTACAGGCCACTAACAAGAAATCGAAAACCCGTGTGTGTAATAAAATGGGCGCTACGCTGTCTTGACGCTAGGGAGGTATGCACTTGTATGCAGTCCTCACAGCAGCTGCCCCGTTCCATTTGCAAATCATCATCATCCAGTCCAAAGCCCGTTCAATAGTCACTCATGTTTTGGACCTACGTGTAGATCTATGTAGTCTGCTAAGGATAAGAATCGTTGATCAGGGATTGATAACATGTTCGAGGGCTTTGAGTGCTCAACCCCTCCCCAATTCATTCATCAACCCCTCCAGTTAGTGGTGCTTAGAGTCTTAGATGACCCTTGTATGGGTTATCTAAGACTCTAGGATACCAAGACAGTGCTGCTCACCATGTTTGTTTATCTCTGATCCTCTGGAAACCGAACTCGGACCTCCCTCGGACTACTCTTTTGGACAACCCCTCTGACTAGACGCACTGACGCAGCGCTCGTGAATAAGCTGGTGCCCTGCGCTTGACTTTCTAGTGGCGCTTTAGAAGTTTGGAGATTACGATTACGATTATGATTGTTTAGGCCTATTATTTTCTGCGTTGGTGATAGGCTATGCGAATAATATGGAAATATCCAAGGACTTGCATAGGATCCTATTGTGCTTTTATAAAATTAGCACACAGACTGTGCTTGTGCTTGTGCCGTCGATTCGCTGAATCCTAGCGACCGTCATAGTCAGCCTTCTCCATGTGTTCCATGACAGTTTTCTTGGCAAGTGTAGGCCTACAGAGGTGGTTTGCCATTGCCTTCCTCTGGGTTCGCCTGCCGTACCCGTTCGTTCACCTCCCCGTAGGGAGGTTACTTGTTAAACAGTTCGCACCACGTGAAGGTGGGTACGGAGGTCTTTGGTTAATCAACCCAGGTCGGGCCCGTGCCTCCGTCCTATAGATATATAGGGCGTCGGTCAGGTCACCTCCCTGTTTTACCTCCTTGGAATGATTGATTAACCTTAGCGAACACAGACTGTAGGCTAACTGAATTTTCATCGTTCGTCACTGCACAGCTGTCTGCTCTAAGCTTGGTCGATTTGTCATTATTAATCGTCTTCTGCTTCAAGTCCAATAGATTAAATTTTGTCAGCATAGAGAGGAAGACTACAATAAGCCTTAGGCCTATGGGCTTCTTCTCACGAATCGATTTTTACTACTTACCAAGCCTACTTGTAAGACTGTTTAAGATTTACTATGATTGATTTTTCTGTTACGCGCCTTTGTGCAAGATTCCAATTTTGTTTAGGCGCGCTATAAATAACAGTCTAATAATAATAAAAGACTATGACCTCTTCAACTTCTGTCGCCTATTAATGGCACTTACGAAATTACAACTGTTAATGACTGCATTTTTACGTGTGCACTGTGTTCACTGTTCATGGAATCGATTCTAATAAAATTTGAGTTTGAATTTGAAAAGCTTTGCATTATTTTGTTGGATGATATAAAAAAAATGCGCATTGACACCCTCTTCAAGGGAACCAGCGCTTGGCTTTGGTCACGTGATGGTTGGCGTTTGAATCGGCTTTGTTCCGTTTGGTTCCGTTGGTTAAGAGTTGAGCGACGGTTGTTATCAGAAAGAATTGAAATTCAACGATTTCAAAATGGTTTACATTCTTTTCAGATGTTTCTCAATTTTTAATTAATGCACGAAGCACGGTTTCTTCTATTGCTTGGAATAAAGTGGCAGTCGTTGTAGTCTTAATAAGACATCGATGTCGGCGATGTTTATAGGACTGGATTTGATGAGCGCTAAACGGGTCAAAGGATTTCGGCGCCGAAATTAATTCTTCAGCCATGGATTTCAAAATCTTGTGCGATTTCTGGCTCAAATTTCAGCTAGATTTGCTGTAATTTGAATCATCATAGTTAATTTTGCGTTCAGTTAGTTTCCAAATGCGAGTTTTGAGTTTGATGTCCGTTCAATATTTTGGAAGCTTTTGTGAAAGTTAGTTAAGCATGCTAAATCCACCACTGCCTTTCGGTTCGCGCCAGTCTGAAGCCTGGACAAAGGAGGACGACGACAATCATCTTATTTAGAGAACAGCATTGTTAAACAGAAACTATCTGTGTTTTGTGTAGATTAAATTTATTTAAATAAAGTAATTCTTAAAATTTTGTTTACGACATAATCTCAAAAACCTGATTACGATTAAAGTTTGTTAGGCTGCTATGAAAGTTTTGCAGGAAGTATAATGTCGAAATTCAGGATTTCTGTTCTGTTGTTGCCGTAAAATACTGTTAAAGTGATCCTTATCCATACTGCAAAGTCACAATTTTTGTCCAATAAGTGATTCCAGGTGGCTTATCGTCTTAGAATAAATCAAATGTTAATGTAAGTTTCACGCTATGAAAATCGAGAAGAGTCTCATGAATAAGTTAACTTGAAGTTTGTACCGTATTACATGATCGATATATAAATTTGTAGAAATAACATGTTTCTAGTATGATCCTAGTACAGTCTTTCTATTTTATATTTCTTTCAGGCAGGAGGTAAAGCTGGAAAGGATACTGGAAAAGCTAAAGCGAAAGCAGTCTCTCGATCGGCCCGAGCTGGATTACAGGTGCGCTTACTTACATATATTTTTTAGTCTTTCTGTGCAGGTCTACACATCGGGCAACAACGCAGCTTTTCCATTCGTCTCTATCCATCTCCAGTCTATTGACCACGTCCCACGACATTCGCAAGCACCTAAAGTGTTTTCTGATGGACTTGGCCATTAATAATGACGCCTGCTATGCAACTGGTCAATGCTGACAGGCTTGATTTGTGCTAACATCCGGCGGGATATTAACGCATGCACAATTACTAACGTGGCGGAATGTTTTTCTAATGACGACACTAACCGTGCTCCTAAATGACTACGACGCCTTAAAGCTTAGAAGTTGCAAAAATGTTGCAGAATTCGATGTCCGACATTTCAAAATCCCAACAGAAGTTAGCAAGTTCACGTGACGTCCAGCCAATATATTGTGATAGGCGTGAATGTAGTACTTGGGTTCCACTAACGTCTCGGCTGCTCGTCTCATTGGACGACTTCCTAAGTTCTCTCCTGTCTCTGCATACATACGTGATGTGTTGCCTATCTCTCAGCGGATCTCATACCGCACTGCTGCTGTAGTTTCTCGCTGCGTTCTTGGCTGTGCTCCATCTTACTTGCGTGATCTTTGCCGCCCAGTGTCCGACGTTGCAGCGTCGGGCACTTCGCTCTACGACGAGAGGTGAGCTCCGGTGGCGCGTTGGATAACATCTGGCGAAGAGTGCAAGAGGTACCGAGTTCGAGCCCTGTTAGGGCGGATTTGCTTTGTAGGCTGCTATTAGCGCCGTGCATTACAGGCTGTCTGTTCTGTTAGTAGTTAACTAGTTAAGATTGTTTCAATTGCATAACTTGTAAATGTACAGCGCAATGCGTTTGTCAGGCGCTAAATTAAAGAAAAGATATTATTATTATTATTCCTAGTTCCACAGGCACGCTTGGCTATTAAGCAGCGCCGTGCTTTTTCGGTTGTGGGACCTTCCACCTGGAATGACCTCCCACTTAAGCTCCGCTCTTTACTTGTGAGCCAACCGGCAGGGTTCTACAAGTCCCTCAAGTCTTTTTTCTTTAGTCGTGGCTGGGCCGCGAGCCCTTCTGAATAGCTTCTTGAAGAGGCGCTATATAAATGCAATGAATGAATGAATGAATTCTAACCATTATAATATGCGCTGATAGCTTGTCATAAAATGGAAATAATGCAATTTTGAAGCTAGGATTTTTGGACTTTGTTATTGAAATACTAAAACAGTCTAATTACAATGTTTTATATTTTGTGCAAGTCATCTTGCCTTATAGTAAAATGTCAAATTATCTCCATATCATTGAACGCTGAAATTTGTTAAATTAAGCGTTTTGAAGACATGCCATATGCTACTGATCGTCATAATAATTCTTAAATTAAATAAACTGTTAGGTAATTCCAAGACAGCTTCCTAAGTGACTGGGCGATGTGGGCGTTATAATCTACACTGATTTACTGCAGTGATTTACTTGCTGCTCAACCAACAAAATTAGTTTCCAGTGCCTTTAGTTGGATCTTATTGCTCTGTACAATAATTCAGAATTTCTTTAAAACTGATCTGTGATAGATTATTGAATACTACTAACCTGCCTATTTATAGCCTGATGCAACATCCTATTATGTGAGTGGCGTTGGATTGAGATGTTGTGTAAAGCAGTTGAAATGCTTGAACCTCCATTGTCCGGCTAACTTGGAGCTGCATCTAGTATGATGAACTTGTATGAAAGATATGCTTTAGTAAGGGAAACACTTTGTCCTCGGTTCAGTGAAGTTTGGACAGAAAATTCTTGTTTGGCCGACAATTCCTATAGCATTAAGTGCACTGTCATTTAAATAATTGCCAAATTCACTATAGGTAAAAGAGAAAACCGGTTCTACAACCAACTGCTATGTCTCGCTGTTTTTATTTTATATGTTTAGTTCTATGTAATAATTTTTTTGTTCTTTAGTTCCCAGTTGGTCGTATCCATCGACACTTGAAGACTCGCACAACGAGCCATGGTCGTGTAGGAGCCACAGCTGCCGTCTACAGTGCAGCCATCCTCGAGTATTTGACAGCTGAGGTTAGAACTTGGCAGTGTTCATCTGTTTGTTAATATGCTAAATTTTGGTTTGAGAAACTTACAATTTTGGTCAAATACCGCCCAGTTAGCAGAGTCCATTCTCCATGAGTGCTCAACTACCCACTTGATTTGCACGTTTAGCCTTGTCTTTGGATCACGTGACCCTGATTAAATGTAATAAAAGAGCTGGCTGCGTTAAGAGTGTAGTCATTGAACTTTGCCTAGTGTCGACATCTGTAGAGTCACCTGAACTGCCCGTATCTTGGAATGGAAATGACATTATGAGCTCGAAATTACTTAGAAATTTGCAGGAGAATGTTATGGAAAATTTCATCTTGCCAGAGTGTTGCATTGAGGAGGTGGAATTTTTTGGGGCTTTGCCCTGGCTTTCGTGTATTTCTACCCTTCTATGTAATTCACTCCTGTTTTGTTATGCCTGGCAAATTCGCATATTTAGTCCCCGCCTTCATAGCACGTGGTCTGTCGAGAGAAATGGCAGCCATAATTTTTCATGGGATTTAATGTGGACATGTGAACTTATAGTTTCCATATTTTGGAATCAAAACGATATCATGAGCTGAAATAGTTGCGTTGGGTTAGAAATTTGCAGGAGAATGTTCTATGAATATTTCATATCGCTCCAATGTTGCATTCGCGAGTGTTTCTATATAGAAGAACAAACTTAGAAATATAGCTTAGATGCTTTTATCAAAGCAGAATTATCAGTTTTAGAATTCAGTTGTTCGTAAGAACTTGTGAAAATGGTCTAATGTGATGTTTTGCGTCTGCAGGTCCTGGAGTTGGCTGGAAATGCCAGCAAAGATCTGAAAGTGAAGCGTATAACTCCTCGTCATCTTCAGCTGGCCATTCGAGGAGATGAGGAACTGGACAGTCTGATCAAGGCAACAATTGCTGGAGGAGGTCAGTTATATTCGCAAAAGACTAACATCATTTGTTACAATAAGTTCCAGTTTAGCGGCTTTACTCTGTTTATCTTCGTGTGGTAATTTAAATTCATCTGTCCTAGCTTTCTCAACTTTTGTATTGAGGTGAAGGCAGTGGTGAGCATGAAGAGTAAGTAAGCTAAGCTAATTCTTGGTAGCATGTAGATTATGTAAATTTATTTCATTTTATGATATAAAAGTTCATAAAATGGAGAAATCAAGGGTAACACACGATGTTAGATTCTGTTTATTTGTGTCTAAACAGGGAGAATACAAATTTATATCGTCAACTATTAGAAATTGAGGGAACTATTGCAATTTGCAAGGAATGAGTTGACAGACTGTGTTTTAGGCCTCTGTAGTTGATAAATTGGATGTCACCTCTTATTAAAGCCTTCAACATATCCATCTTTCTTTACAAAATAAGAAAAAATAGACCTATGAAGACTTAATGAAAAGCCCTAGAGCCATGAAGTTCTTCATGATTAACATATTGCTCCATTTTAGATGTTGAGTGCCTGCTTTCCGGTTTGCTCTTTGAAAGTCTTTCAGTCCAGAGAAGACTTTACAATAATTATACAGATTTGTACAAGTTTAAACAAGCACTCTGGCACCTTAGATCTATTTGTTTTGATGTTTGAGTCTTGTAAATGATTTCAGTTTCCATTTCTGTTGCTAGGACTGAATGCTAATCTATGTTTGATTTTCTTTTCAGGTGTTATTCCTCACATTCATAAGTCTCTTATCGGAAAGAAGGGAAATCCTCAGGCACCTTAGATCGGTCGGGTCTTCAATGAATTCTGTTGAAGTTTAAGAAACTATGCATGGAAATTTAGATGCCCAGTTATTTCAGGACAGAATATGAGTTTTTGAGGCATTTCTAAAGAGTGTGTGCAGATTAGAAATGGATGGACTGATGTGCTGTTTTATCAGAAATTTCTTTTGTCTTAGAGAAATAAATTGTTGATAGTTTTTTTAGAACCCGATACCTTCAATGTACTTGTTATTTTGGGGCTAAAATTTAATATGGGCAGATGAATTGGAATGGTTTTTAGAGGAATGGGTTTCTTTGGGGAAAGTGAATTGGAGGAAATGTCTGATGTTAGTTGCTCAGAAGAACATTGTTTGACTGCCAGTGCTTGTAAATGGTTTGCCCTTCCCTTGGGTGAAAATGCTGGTGGAAGGCAGACATGTGGTACAGTTTGGGGGAAAATTGTGATTAAAATCTTTAGCAAGTAACACTAGAAAATCACGGCTTATTCTTGGATGGTTTCTTTGTTTTGTTGCTTGTCCCATTGTTTTAATTTCCACTTTAGTCCCTGCTGTCTGAGATTAATATTTGGTTTCTTGTGTGTCTTGGGGATTAACCATTGGACAATGTGTTCCCTATTTTAGAAAACCGACTCTTAGAACTGGTTTGCTTGTTAACTTGCTCAACCTTAGGAGAAAGACAATTTGTAGCACTGGATGATGATTTTCCTAGGTCTATCTGTCTCTGATCTGTTTTCCATTAAAGTGAACATGAACCAAATCTGTCTTTAGCTGTTTAGAATTCAAGACTACCTTCCTCTATTGTCTGGTTAACAAGTGGGAAGGCATAAATACTGATGTTGGTCAGTAGTTGTGAGTTTGGTTACAGAGGGGTATGTCTGTTGGCATTCTTATTGTCAATTATGTGTAAGTGAGACCCTTGCAAATGTGTTGCACTGATATTCCTAAATTTTGTACTGTATGTGTAATATTGTGTATTGGCACTCCAGTGATCTTGCCTTGTCTTGGTCACTGTTTGTGTTTGGAAATTGAGGATGGTGACAACTTTCAATTTCAAACTCGTATACTAGTACCTCTTTATTCTCCCTTTTGCTCAACAGTGTTAAGACTGTTTATGTCAGAAATAAAATTACTAGGATTTTCTCAGTTCCTCAAGGCAACTTGATTAGAAATTTTGCTTTTGTTTATAATTAGTAATACATGTAGCTGCAGTTTGTTGGGTGTTTTAAAAGCTAGTGATGAAACATGATAGGCTGAATTGGTTCAAACTCATTTTGTTGGTTTTGGTGTTAGATATATTTTGGAAATAAATTTGAGCAACTTCTTGGTCGACTGGTCTAAACAGTGTATCGCATAAGTCTGGGGTATTTTGTAAATGATGGCAGGGTGAATGGGTTAATCTTTGTGAGGAGGGTTCAGTAATTAAAAATACAGTTATATTGTCAGTTTAATCAGTTCATGTTTGTAATTGCTAAAAATAATGAACAAGGGGGTCAAGGACTTATGGTTGCTATGGGAAAACGTGTACACTACAATCTAATTTGTCAAATCTGATCTGTTTTGAAATACCGCAGCAATGTGACAGCTTCGGTGCCTCACTGCTAAGGGTTGCGCATCCGATAAGGGCTTCCTAGATAGCATGACACAGAAGTACATGTGCATGTAATTGATGTAAATACATGTAGCTCTCTGTGTTAATTGTAATTAGTAACTTCTATTGCGCCTTTTATCTAATGCACAAAGCATCAACTGATGGCACACCAAAACCAAGCTGTAATCAGATCCGTATCGAGAAGATCAGTCCGCAAGACTCTTAGGATGAGCTGGCAGTTTCACAAAATGACCTTTACGCTTGATGCATGTTTGCATGGGCGACCAATGCTACTAGAATTGGGCAAATGACCAAACTGGCTCACAGTTTATTGACACTGAAACTGACCCAGTATTAAACCAATGAATATTAACAGGCTTTGATTAGGCGCCGGTGTCTAATGCTCAAGGAACCAAAGCCAAGCCGTAATCGGGTCAATAATAATAATCCCGAATATCAGTCTAAGACAGGCAGCCTGTTGTGGATAAGCAACTTGAAATACATGTAGGTCAGTTTTATTCACGTTTAATTAAAAATGCATGCATACCGAAAATGAGTAGGGCCTACGTTGTATAGGAGTAGGCTACTGTCATATACGGCTAGACTTCGGTTCCCTGACCTATCGGATTTTTTAACGAAGCTTTCTACAATGGATTACGAATTTTGCCCACGGGAAGGAGTAGGGTACTAGGTGCGCAATAGCTCAGTGGTTAGCGTATTGGACTCGATCGAGAGTTTAGCGCTTCAAATCCCAGCCAGTACAGAATTTGCTGAGATATCTACTTAACCCTATATGGCACACGGAAAACCCTGGGTGTCCTACTTGTACCACATAGTATTGTAAGATACACTCATGCTAAAAAAAATTCAGTTGCAGATACGTACAAAATTGATTGACATTCGCTAGATGGAGACAGCTTAAAATCTGTTTGTTGCTCTCAGTTAACACCGTACAATATCCCATGATATGGTTATGTTGCCCAGGGTTAACAGCGTGCCATATACACTGACGATGGGAGGATGATGCGACGAGGAGTGGTGGCCAGACGCCTTCATATTGTATTGTATTGTATTTGAACACTTGTTATAGCTCCCTTCCAGATTCCTATTCAGAGGCGCTCCCGACTACTGCTGAATCGGAGTTTCACGCCGAAGCGCATGAGCAATTGCGAGTGAAGGACTTGCCCAGGGTCCCTACGCGGCGGCTTTGAGGTGGATTTGAACCCGCAACCCTCCAGCTGCAAGGCACCGAACATACCCCTACACCACCACCGCGCCCCAGTTGTATTGTGTTGTATTGTATTGTACTCCACGTTTATATTGCGACCGAGCCACCCGCAGTAAAGATCCGAGAAATTAATCTCTGATAAACCGACCGACCAGGAATCGAATCCGGGCTGCCGGCGTGGCGAGTGGGCTACCAACCCACTCGGCCACTCAGGAGTCAGGACCTCTGCCGATGCTGAGAAAATTGAAGTTGCTAACACTTCATACCCATGGCTACTTCTCAGCCTAATTTAAACAAAACAACAGAATATAGAAATCATAGGCTAAGATTAGATTCAGAAATCGTCGGTTGCATCATCTGGATTACTTCGCACACATGATTTCCATGCACTTGAGACATTCTTTCATTTTGCTAAAACGTGACTTTTGGCTGTCGTGCTTCTCCGCGAACTGGAGCCGAGTTTTCCATTGATTGAGGAGGATGACATCCACTGTGTCCGTTGCTTTGATGGATTGGACGTCGGTCAGTTTGGATTCCATCCAGAAAGTTCTGCGGGAGATTCGACCAACGACGATCCATTCGTCGATCCCTTTAGAGCCTCAGTCGTTGAATGAGATTCCGTTCGTATTAGCCAAGTCGTCCATTTCGGTCGCATGATCCCACTGGATGATAGTTAGGCAGAAACAGACAACCCTAAGGGTGATTAGAAAACGCTACCATCTGCCATGCCTATCCGTCTGTCTGTCTGTCCGTCTGTCTGCCTGCCTGCCGGTCTTGCGTAGGTGTCAGTGTGCCAGCATGCTTCTCTGCCCATCTGTCTATCTGTGTCTGTCTATCCATGTCTGTATGTATGTCTGTATGTCCATCTATATGTCTGTCTGTCTACCTGTCGGTCTTGTATTATTATGTGAGTGTGCCAGCCTCTTTTTCTGTCTATCCATTAGTATGCCTGTCTATCTTTCTGTATGCTTCCCTGTCATTCAGTCAATCTGTCTGTCTGCATGTCTGTACATATGTATGTTTGTTTGTCTGTCTGTCTGTCTGTCTGTCTGTCTGTCTGTCTGTCTGTCTGTCTGCCTGCCTGTCTGCCTGCCTGTCCGTCTGTATGTACGCATGACAGACCTACTTTCATTAATAAGGCTGCTGATTTATCACGGATGCCGGATTAGGGCGATGGATAATCCCTCTGTTGCGGACACTGCTACCAGCGCACTTGTCTGACTTGCCAACCGTCGACGTAGAAACCCTCCCATACCCTTCCCCTACCCTCTCCTACCCGTCACCTCGTCTTACGTCTTGCAGATGGGACGAGGTCTCTATCCTCCATATCAGACACGTTCAATGCATTACTGGTCTGCTCATCTCCCTTGAAGACTATGCATGCTATACTCATCGATGGATGCTCTCATTGCTCGCCTTGGCTTCATCGACAGGTGACAGCCATCCGCTCCTCTTCCGCATCCGTTGGTGCAACTTCTATTTTATTTTTACACAACGTAGAAAATGAACCGAAAGACTTATCGATCTATCCATCTTTTGCTAGGCCCTATAATTAATTCATCTCAGAATTAAAAAATACATCTACGGCTACTGGTGAATATATAACACTGGTAGGTTTACTAGGATATTAACACTAGTGTCACTATCACTATCTATACCGTCTATTGCTACCGCTATTTCTTTATTATTGCTACTACAAATATTGCTACTACTGCTGCTGCTACTACTGTTGGTAGGTGGCGCTGCTAAAGTCTTACGTTGTGAACTAGATTCATGTCATTTCGGTAGGTGGAGAGAGAGTGACAGAGAGACAGAAAGACAGGAACAGAGAAAGGTGGAGGGAAAAGTGGAGGGAGGGAGAGGGGAGGGAGAAAGACGAGGGGAAAGGGGAGTGGGAGGTGGAAGGGGAGGAGCAAGGTAAGGGGAAAGTGGGAAAGTGGGAAGGCCATGGGAGGGTCAAAGGGAAAGTGGAGGGGAAAGGGAAGAGGGGAAGGGACTACATTCATTTCACTTCAGTGGATTGCGCGCTCCTATCATGTACGTTATGAAGGTAATTTCCACCGTCATAGGACGGGCAAACGTCTAGTAGAATATAATTACAGCAGAGTGGCAGGCACATGTCTTTCGGATTCCTAGTAGCGCACAACCCTAGTCTGGAACACGAGATCACCTTTCTAAGACTAATCTCTATGGCGTTTAAAAATGGCCACTTCAACGTCAAAATAGGTGAAGTCGCGTCACGTGTTAAGCAATAAGCAATTACTAAATGGCGTTTAAAATATTTTTTAGAATCCCATCCCTACTACCAAAAATCATAACTTGACACCAATTATTATCTCTCTGAGAACAATGCTTCAAGATAAATCATTATTAATCTAATGCAATTTCAACTGCGACGTCAAAGTTTGACGTCATGTCAGTGATGTCACACGGTGTCCCGCGAAAGTAACTTTGTGAAACCAAAAGCATTTTGTAGGGAAAACATATCGAGGAAAAGTCGTCACGGATGTTTTGAATAGCTCCGTTTAAAATTGATGCGTGACAAAACCCCAGGATGTTGCATGGGATTAAACACAGAAGGCTACGCCAGTTTCAACCCTGGTGTACAATGATAGGACAGCGATGATATGTCGTTTGGGGTGCTATCGCAGTTGTTCAAGGCGCCCCTTGAAAGGCCAGACACGATGTTGAGTCCTGGGTTCTCGGGGTCACTGCATGCACCCCAGACTGTAGAATCCCTCTGCTCGCGGAACATGACGACAACCCAGAGCAGACGACAGTCGCACTGGATGGGGTTTCCGATCAGGGACAGGGTCTTGAGGCGCGCCGTTCCAGAGAGCGTGCAGCGACGGACTGTTTTGAGGAGGTTGTCTTCGAGGAAGAGGTGCTTCAGACTGGACGACTGACGCAGGACGTCGTTCGGAAGGTTCGTCAGACGGTTGTGGGAGAGGACGAGAAGATGGAGAGACCGGAGCCCGTCGAAGGTCTTCCGCCAGGCGTGTTCGAGGAGGTTGTTGTGTAGGAGGAGGACGCTCAGCCGACCCAGTTTGGCGAAGATCTCATCCGGAAGGAGGTTGATCTTGTTGTGGCTGAGAGAAAGACTGGACAGGTTGACGAGGGCGTCGAAGGCGGCGGCGTTGATGAATCCCAGCCCGTTACCGTTCAGGTTGAGGACGCGAAGGCTGCCAAGGTCGTTGAAAGCGTCGTCGGAGATGGCGTGGATACGGTTGTGACCGAGGTGGAGGACCTGGAGCTGGCGCAGGTGGCGGAAGGCGTTCTTCGACAGCGTCCGAATGAGGTTCTGGTCGAGATCCAGTCGACGCAGGCGCATCAGTCCCTCGAACGTCTCATCGTCCAGTTCTTCCAGGCGGTTTCCCCAGAGGAGCAGCTCCAGGAGGTCGGCGGTGTCCCGGAAGAACCCCCTCGGAATGGCCTCGATGCTGTTGCCCCAGAGGTGGAGGTACTCGAGACGGTGCATGTATCGTAGGAGACCGTCCGGAAGGTTCCTCAGTCGACATCCGCCGATGTCCAGCTCGCGAAGGTTCTCTGCCACTCCGTGAAAGCTGTCGGTGTTCAGACGATCGTCGATCGGGTTGAAGCTCAGAACGATCTTTCGGACGCGAAGACTGGCAAAGGCCGATCGCGGAATCTCCGGAATCGATTGACGGAACATGTAGAGGCCGCAGAACATGGGTCGAGCGTCGCCGACCGATAGGACGGGGTAGAACTGCGGGATGGCTCGCAGACCACGGCAGCGGATCTCCGCCAGAGCGGTGCACTGGCATCCGCTGGAATTGGCCGATGCCTCTGCGCTGTTGCCATGGACGCCGCCGGTGGAGGAAGTGACAACGGTGGTCTGATGTTTGATGGGACACAGACGGACGAACTGTTCGTCGTAGTTGCAGCAGCTGGCGATGAAACAGGTGGCAGCCGAGAGGATGCAGATGACGATGGCAGAGGAAGACATCGCGAGGGGATGCTATACGTCTCTCGTCCTCAGGTGACGTCAAATCGTAATCGTAAACTCAAAATCGCTGAAGCGTTACTCTGAAGCGTCGTGTAAGATGGATTGGGGATGTCCAGAGTAAGATCCGAGTCCGGTTGCCAGAGAGACCAGGTGCAGTTACTCTCCCAATCAGCTGAAGTTTCTACCAGGTTTAAAGTCTTTTGTTCGGCTTCAGAAAGTGTTGGAAAATAAAATAGCTGTAGCAACCGATATTATTCTCTGGTCTGGTTAATCACCAGATTTCAGCCTCTGTGGTACCGTGTATGTTAGTGAGACTTATAAAGCGGTAAGAGGTCGATGCAAGATGTAAGCATCGCTATTCTAAAGGAGGATGGCTTTGAATAAGCTAATCGTAATCGTTAACTCCAACTTCTAAAGCGGTGCTCTAAAGCGAAGAGCAGAGCACCACCTAATTCACAGTATCATATAGTTCTATACCACGAATACATCAAAATTCATGAATAATATTCACTCGACTTCAAACTGCTTAAAAGTCACTGCTAGAAACTTATTAAAATCAGAAACCGGAAAAAACACCGTCCAGTTCGTTCTGTGGCGAGTGTTTCAACGATTTACGAAACCAAGCCCCGAACTCTCTCCACTGCAAATTCCCTTCGTCCATCCAAACTTATAGGCAGACGTGCCACCAACTGTCCGTCTACCAAGGATGTTCCTCCACTTATGGATTCGACGTCGCATCGGTCCCGTCACCCCATCGAGAAGCGACAGACATTCAAATCCGACGATAATTACCCGTCAACGGCAAATCCTTTTCCTCGCCGTCTGCTTTGTGAAGAGGAGAACAAGTCCCGAGCGACGTCGTCGACCGAATGACATCGTATCCATCCGCCTACCGCGAACGAAACCCGACAGAACGATAAGCATCGTGGTGAAAAGTAAGGCGTCAACGACTAACGATGACGTTGAATGGATGGGACTCAACTCATATAAACTCCGCTGTGGTGGGGGAGGAGTGTGGCGGTTTTGCCTCTGCAGGACTCGATGGGGACTCGTCCGGGTTTTCGCTTGTCAACGACGTCGGATTAATTGTGGCAGACGTCTTGTCGGACTCGTTGAGTCGTCGTTGGTCGTATATCTTAGCGTTGACAGTCGATGGTGGTGTTGGCTGTCAATGCAAACATTGATTGACGATCGTTGGCCTAGGATGAGAGAAAACCACAACGTTCGAATGATGGAAGGAGATTCCACGTCTACGCAGTTGACGAAGTCGTTTGATGATGTGGTGGAGCAGGAGGAGGAGCAGGAGCAGGAGCAGGAGTAGGGCGACAGGAAATTCTGTGATTTAATGCCACTCCTATGTCACTGCAGATGATGAAATTACATATATATATATACAATGTAACATATACTTATGTATATATACAATGCATAGACATATATTCATATGCATTAGCATTTACTAATACTTATACAATTAAGCTTACACATATATATTGATGTACATAGACATATTTGTATGCATTTACAAATACATCGCTATATATATATATACGTATGCTTATATATACATAATATTACACAAAATGTCTATGCATACATATCTAGCATACTGTATATATAGGTAAATGAGAGTTGAAGAGGAAGATGAATGATCCGTGCAAATGATTGTGACTGATTGGTCCGTGGAATTTGACGGATGTAGGTCGACAAATTGGAACAAATCGTCGCTGGAGAGGAATGGGGAAGACAGAAAGGAAAAGGAGGAAGAGAGAAACGGAAAAGAGCAAAAGGGACAGATTAGAAGAGGAAGAGAGAAAAGGAACAGGAGGAAGAGAGAAACGGAAAAGGAGGAAGAAGAGAGGATGAAAGGGGAAGAGGGACAGATTAGAAGAGGAGGAAAGTAAGGAAAAAGTGGATTCCATTTTCAAAACGGAATATTTAGGCCACAGAAAGGAATTGAGTTTTGTATCATCAGATCTAATATTATATATTAAGTGGTAACACAGTAGGTAAAGTAAGATGAGTTTTTGAGGTAGCTTCAGATAAGGTAAAGTAATGGGTCAGATGAGGCCGTTGTCCTTTGTTGATTGACGACAGTGAGAACAGTGACAACTATAGTAACTGCCATGATGATGACGAATTCGACGATTATAATGGTAACGACGACAACGACTACGACGAAGATAATGATGATGATGATGATGCTGATGATCGATGATGATCCTGATGATCATGATTGTCACCAACTCTTTTCTTTCTTAGTTGTGACCTACCTCAAGAACTTTCCTTATCTCTACAATAAATTACTCAACGTCTTCTAACTGTTTAAGAATTAAATTGACACAGTTCTTTGAATGTTTCTTTCTTTCTCAAACACAGTTTAACTAACAACTCGCTCTTAACAAACGCCTATACACATTCAAATTTATATATATCAACCTAAACAACACCTGTGCTCATTATATATGCAAAACACCTGTGCTTAGTTCACATTACCTCCTTCCCTTTCTTTGGATTGAGCAAATTAAACTTAAAAATTTGCGAAATCATCAGGTACTAAATTATGCAATAAACTTAATACTATATAATACAGTAAAATAAACAATCTTATAATCTAGATAAACAATCTGCTACAACATTTAATCGTCCTTTCTTATAATTAACTTCTACATCAAAAGTTTGCAGTGCTAAAGCCCAACGCACCAATTTAGCAGACTTAGACATAGATTCAGTCAGATAAGTTAAAGGATTGTGATCGGTAAAGATGTGAACTTTAGATCCAATGATTATCTCTTTTAACTTATTTAGAGCCCAAACAATAGCATAGGCTTCTTTCTCCACAGTTGCCCATCTCTTCTGGGTGTCAGTCAACTTCTGACTTATAAATGACACAGGGCGCTCTATTCCCTTATCATCCATCTGCGTTAGCACAGCTCCTACTGCAAAATCACTACTATCGCAGTACAAATTAAAAGGTTTTCCAACATCAAAAACATATAAAACAACTTTAGAGCGTACAGCATCTTTAAGTAAATTAAATGCCTGTTGATGTCTATCAGTCCAATCAATCTTATCTGGAACATGTTTGCTTGTCAAATCAGATAGAGGCTTCGCAATCTGTGCAAAATCTTTGATAAACTGTCTATAGTAACCAAAAAATCCCAGCAATTGCTTAACTTGTTTCTTCGTTTCTGGGGTTTTCAAATTAATTAAACTTTCAATTCTATCTGGATTCATTTGAATCGTTCCAGAACCAACCACATGACCGATGAACTTTACCTCACTCTTACCAAAGATACATTTCTTTAAGTTCAGAGTAATGTTATGCAGTCTCATTTGCATTAAATATGCATCTAAATGCTGTAAATGAATCTTCCAATCATCTGAATGCACAGCAATGTCATCTACATAGGGCTCAGCAAATTCATTTATAGGCTGTAAAACCATGTTAATTGCTTTAACAAATGTTCTTCCTGAGTTGATCATTCCGAAAGGAACACGAGTAAACTCGTACAGTCCATTGTGAGTAACAAAAGCAGTTTTCCATTGATCAGTTTGCTTAACAGGACAAGTCCAGTAAGCACTTCGACAATCAAAAATTGAGATCACATTTGATTTTCCAACTTTGTGCAAAACATCTTTCACAATCGGCATCGGATATTTACAATCCACAGTGAACGAGTTAATGTATCTGTAGTCGCAGGCAAGTCTCAGAGAACCGTCTTTCTTTTTAACAATTACCAACGGACTTGCCATTCTGCTCGAAGATGGTTTTATAATGTTGGCTTGAAGCATTTCTTTAATTTGTCGTTCAACTTCTGCTCGATAGATGAGTGGAATACGGTAAGCCATAAATTCTTTTTCACGAAATTCCGGTTTCAGTTCGATTTCATGTTCAACCAATGTACATAGTCCAGGCTTTTCAGAAAATCGATCAGAATATTTGTTCAGTACTTCCAGCAATTGTTTTTGTTGAGTCAATGTTAAATGGCTAATCTGATCAGGATCAAGATTCAGTGAGTTCTTTTCATCTTGCAAGTCATTCTTCGTCAGCAGTTCAACCACTGAACCAAAGTCTTCATCTTCTTCAACGATTAGTCCACAACTCATTGCTCTTGTAATGTACTTTCTGATTTTATTTGCGTGAATTATCTTTCGACAATCGTCACCCATATCAATCAAATAAGAGTACTTTGATCTTCGTTGTATGACAGTACATGGACCATGCCATCGTGACATCAGTTTATTTGTTGAAGTCGGATACAACACAATAACTTTTTCACCCGGTTCAAATTCTTTATGTTTCGCTCTTTTGTTGTATTGATTCGTATACTGTAATTGCTTCTCTCGTGAATATGATTCTGCAAACAGTAATGCTTTTTCCATATTTGCTTTCATGTCTTTCAAGTACTTTTCTGGTTGGATTCCAATATGAGGTGGTAAATTAATTTCTCTTGTCCAACTTTCTTTTAGAATTGCCAGTGGTCCACGCGGAATCTTTCCATACACCAACATATAAGGAGCAATTCCAGTAGTTGCATTCGGTACTTCTCGTAATGCCCACACTGTAAACGGAATTACTTTGTGCCATTGCCTTGGATTGTCAACAATTACATGATGGATCATTTTCTTGAATGTTTGGTTCCATCTTTCTACTAGTCCAGCTGCCTCTGGATGACCTGGCGTATCAAATCTTGGACTACAACCCATTAAATTCAGAAATTCTCTTGTCAGACTCGCAGTAAAATTTGTTCCTTGGTCACTTGTGATCACTGAAGGTACACCAACGTTCATGAACAACTCCATCAAAGCATCACACACAGCTTTTGCAGTTAATGATTTCAACAGGAACACTGTAGGCCATCTGGTGCAAGAATCGACAATACATAAACAGTACTTGTGACCTGCAGCAGATGCTGGCTCGATTGGTCCTACACAATCCACCGTAATTCTTCTAAACGCCACATCTTCTCTTGGAATTGGAGTGATAGGAACCCTGTCCATCACCAAACTTCTTGCCTTTAACTGACATTTCTCACATGATTTGCAAAATTTCACTATATCTCTTCTCATCTTTGGCCACGTAAAAGACAACTTTATTCGTTCTCTAGTTTTCTCTTCTCCAAGATGTCCTCCAAATACTGATTCGTGAGCCAACTCCATCACTTTCATTCGTCGCTCTTTTGGTAACACCAATTGATATATCGTTTGCTCTAATATTCGATATCTCTTGTACAGTAAGCCATTTACCACGCAGAATTCAGATTCTTTATCTGGCGCTAACGTCCACCATGCTTTCAATGATTCATCTTGTCTCTGCTGTTCTTCGAATTTCTTTGCGTCTGCAATCTGCATCTGTTGTTCTTCATCTTTCTCATCTTCTTGAAACAAATCTGCTATCGCCACATCACATTCATTATCCTCTTTCGTTTCATTTAGATTACCATTCTTGCATGCAGCCATCTCTTGTTCACTCATCTCTGCTGTTATACCGTCTTGCATTAAACTTTGTTGATCATCGCTTTCGTTTTCCTCTTCACTTGAACTTTCAGTTTCACTTTCCTCTTCGACATCTACCACTTTCTTTCGCTGACTCTGCAATCTCGTCGTTACATTCGCTTGCACATCTCCTTGTATCATTTTCACTTGTGGCACGGCTTTAAGTTCTGCAATGATTTCTGGATGCAACAAGAATCTTTCTGTGCTTCCCATTTTTGCAATACTAGCACACATCAATGTTACATACGGTGTAAGTGAACATTTGATTTTATGCGGAATTACCTCTTCTTCCACATCGTTACAACACAGCCTTACATCAACTTTCACTAACTTTGCAGGAATGGCATCTCCTGCCACGCATTGTAAGTTCACTTTTCCAATCTGCTCCACCTGCATGCCTTCCAGTAATTCTTCACTGATCACCGGAACCTCTGCTCCAGAATCAATAAGTGCTTTTACTTTTATTGGTTCTTTTCCTGCTGTTCCACGAATCTCTACCTCGACGTACTGCAATAACACTTTCTTTAATGTTGTACTTTCATCTTTTCCAGCCATTTCTTTCTGCATTCCATTGTCCAATAGAATTTCTTTCTGAATATCAGGTGAAAGGTGACATTTCATCACTGACTTTACTTCAGTTTTTCATAATGATTCTGATGTTCTGTGGCTTGACTTTCAGAATTACCAACCACTTGAATTCGATTCACCCTCGAATTTTCTTGTTTTCCATAATTTGAGGTTGTAACCGGAACTGGACAGAATTTCATCAAATGCCTGTCTGATCCGCAGTTGTGACAACGTTTCACCACTGCACCTCGTTGTTCGAAGCTTTCTTTTCTTTTATATGGAGTAAACGATGCATTGCCTTCTCTCGCGACAAACCTTGGTGGTGACTTGTTATATACCGGACGTTGTCTGGCCATCATCGACTCTTTATTCTCGTGAACTACCGGAGAATTTGGTTTCACTTCTGCACCTCTGAACTGATTTCCTGTTTCTTGATTGCTCTTCCAATGAAAACCAAAATTTGGAGTGAACTGTTGATTTCTTTTTACATTGGGTACAAAACCAAAACTTGTCTTATTCGGAATTGCCAAACCAATTCTATTATTCACATGAATGTCCGCTAGGTCTGCCACAACACTAGCTTCGTAACAATCAGTTCCTTCCTTCGACAATACAAACTGTAGTGGACCTGGTGGTAGTGATTCTTTCAACTTATCCGCCACTAATAAATCAAACAGCTTCTCAAAATTCTTATCCACTTTGCGACTTTTCACATAATAGTTCAGCAAGTTCTTCAGCCTAGCTGTAAACATTGTATACGTTTCTTCAGCTGTCTTCTTCGCATCAATAAACTTCGATCTGTACTCTCTCGGTGTCAACTTGAATTCTTTTAACAAGTGCTGTTTCACGATCTCATAATCGTCTAAATCAGCGAATGACAATCTGTTTAGAACAGTTCTAGCTTTCGGAGTCATCAATGGCAATAGTAACTTCACCCAGAATTGTTCTTGCACGTTGAAACTACGAAACGCATTCTCAACCGTTTCGAAATATAATGGCACCTCCATCATATCGTTTGGCATTTTGGGTAACACATGTTTCATGGCATCACCAATTTTCTTTATTTTCGAAACCATCGTTTCACTTTCTTCCTGTTTCCTTTTCTGTTCTTCTCGTTCTTCTTGCCTTCTTTGTTCTTGTGCTTCTCTATTTTGTTTCTCCTCTTTGAGTTGTGCTTCTTTTAATGCTATTTTTTGTTGTTCCAACTTTAAACGTTCTTGTCTTTCCGCTTCCGCCTTCTCCATGCTTTCTTTCTGTAATTTCAGTTCTTCTTGTCTAACCTCTTCTGCTCGCTCCAACTCTGAAATTCGTACTTTTTCCTTTTCTTCTTCACGTAATCTCTTCTCTTCAATCTGTTGCTGACGTATCTCTTCGTCACTTTTCCGCGCCCTTTCAAATTCAATCATCTGCTCTAATCTTCTCCTTTCAGCATCTTCTCTATCTCTTCTCAATTGCTCTAATTGAATCTCAAATTGCTGCTTTTGCAACTCAAGTTCTGCCACACGAACTTGCTCTGCTTTCTCTTCTTTCTCTCTCTGAAGACGTTCTGCCTTCTCTTCTTTCTCTCTCTGAAGACGTAATTCTTCCTGTCTTACATTTTCTGCTTTCTCTTCTCTTTCTCTCTCTGAAGACGTAATTCTTCTTGTCGTACATTTTCTGCTTTCTCTTCTTTCTCTCTCTGAAGACGTAATTCTTCCTGTCGCATTTCTTTCTCTTCTTGTCTCCGTTTCTCTTCTTTCTCTTTCTCTTCTTGTCTTCGTTTCTCCTCTCTTTCTTTCTCTTCTTGTCTTGTCATCATCATCCATTGCATCATCGTCTCCATAGACATAGGCCCAGGCGGTTTCTCAGTAACCTTTTCCACAGCACCACCGACAGCACCTTCTTCTTCTTCTGCTTCTTCTTTAAGCCAGACTTCAGCTAGCGCTTCTAGCATGTCTTCACGTGACATATCTTTCAGTTTCTCTTCTTCAAAACCAGCCTTTAACAAGCGCTGTTTTAATCTTTCAGAAGACATCTTCTTCAGTTCTGATTGTTTCTTGACACTTAGTTTCTCCATCTTACTTCTTTACTTCAGTGCTGTCCTTTCTGGAAAACACGAGTTTTCTTTTGTGTTTGAAGTATTGGGGATTGTTCTTTGTTTGATAACAACCAACTTTTATACCTTTGTCGTTGAGGCTTTCGTTGTCGTAGATTTACCAATGATTTGAATGCGTATTCACCAGTCGACGTTGTTTCGAATCCCAGACGTTGTTTCGAATCGTTGTTTCCAGACGTTGTTTCGAATTCCAGACGTTGTTTCGAATCCCAGACGTTGTTTCGAATTCCACCGCTGCTGCCACCAAATATGTCACCAACTCTTTTCTTTCTTAGTTGTGACCTACCTCAAGAACTTTCCTTATCTCTACATATAAATTGCTCAACGTCTTCTAACTGTTTAAGAATTAAATTGACACAGTTCTTTGAATGTTTCTTTCTTTCTTCAAACACAGTTTAATAACAACAACTCAACTCTTGCCTTACAACAACTGTAGGCCTACTACACTGTATAGTTCAAATTTACTGTCATCAGCAGTTTCTAAGTTTGGCGCGCTAACTGCACGTGTAAAACAATCTACCGTCAGCCAATGTTTAGGCTACTTTAGGCCAAGCGCCCACGAGCCGACAGCGCAACTAAGGCCTAAGACTAAAACCGCTTAACAATCGATACACATTATATATATAAACCTAAGGAACACCTGTGCTCATTATATATGCAAAACATTTGTTCACAATGATCATCGATGATATAATGACGATGATGATACATTGAACGGAATATCTGTCCTCATTGTCATTATCTTTCTCTTCCCATCAGTGTGCAATTTAACAAGATCATCATCATCATCATCATCATCATCATCATCATCATCATCATCATCATCATCATCATTCTCCTCCTCCTCCTTCTCATCATCATCTTTTCGTCATCATCACCGCCACCACCACCGCCTGAGCCACCTACGTCATGTTCAATTGCTCCATCGAGTGCTATCCCTCCGAAACGACACAATAACAAATCAGAGAAATCTTCAGAATCATCAACGAAGAATTCTCCCCTTAACTCACGGTCATAATAGCGCAACAAAACCTCCCCAACGTCGCCTCCTCACAAACTGCTCTCATAAGACGAACGAACTATGAAGCAACTGGTTGAAACGGTTCTGCCTCCAATAACTTACCATTTGGAACGTCGCTCTCTGTAGCTGGAAGAAAGGATTCGTCTTCGGTGGCTGTGATGATGGGTGTCTGCCTGTGTTCTGTTCGTCAATCGCGGTCGATTGGTTGAGTCCTTAATGTCCAACGGAGTCGAACGAACGCAACATGAAAGGAGGAGGCAGCGTCATCATCATCGTCGTCGTCTCAGATGGAGCTGCTGTGCCGTCCGTCCGTCGGTCGGTCGGTCGGTCGGTCGGTCGGTCGGTCGGTCGGTCGTATATGCGATCGCTTTCAACGGCAGATGGAGTTCGATGCGACCGGCTATCATGGAGGAAGAGAACTATGGAAGGAGGAGGAGGATGACAGAAGAGATGGAGAGGAGGAGGAGGAGGAAAGGGGAAGAGCAGGAGGAAGAAGAAGAGGAGGAGGAGGGGAAGAGGAAGGCGAAGAGGAGGAGGAGGAGGAAGAGGAAGAGTAGGAGGAAGAAGAAGACTGAAGAGACAGAGGAGGAGGACGAGGAGGAGGAGAAAGAAGAGGAGGAAGAGGAGAATGAGTAGAGGAAAAAGAGGAGGACGAGGACTAACGAGGGATCGTAGAGGACGAGAGGTTAACTTCCAAGTGCAATGGAGAGACAGATAGACAGACAGACAGACGGACGGATGGATGGATGGCAAGACAGAAGGACAGAGAGGCGGAGGGAGAGTGGTGATACTTAACGACGAAGGCGTCTGCGGTTGTTGTTTGAGTGTCTGTGGTCGGAAGATGTCCTGTAGTTGTGTGAAGAACGATCCCTTGGAGACGGATTCTTCGTTCGTCGGATGCGTTGGACGGAAGGACGGACGGACGGACGGACGCAGCGGTGGATACAGTTGGAGTCGATGGAGAACGGATCCAGGAATTAAGCGGAGAATTTGTGAATTCAATTACAACCAGAAACGGACTCATAAATTTCACGCCTACCAGTCCAAAGCGCATGCGTAACAGTCGCTGACGTCATTTCCGGAGGATTAAGACGACGTCGGAAGAAAGGAAAAATAAAACGAAGAAGAGGAGACGGAGGAGGGGAATAGGAGAAGGAAGAAGAGTAGGAAGAGGAGGAGGAAGAAGAGGAGGAGGAGGAGGAGGAAGAAGAAAAGGAGGAAGAAGAGGAGGAGGAGAAGGTGGAGGAGGAATGGGAGAAGGAAGAAAAGGAGGAGGAGGAGGAGGAGGAGGAGGAGGAGGAAGAAGAGGAGGAAGAAGAGGAGGAGGAAGAGGAGTAAGAAGAAGATGATGATGATGAAGAAGATGATGAAGAAGAAGAGGAGGAAGACGAGGAGGAGGAGGTGGAGGTGGAGGAGGAATATGAGAAAGAAGAGGAGGAGGAAGAGGAGGAATTAGGAAGAAGAAAAAGAAGAGCAGGAGGAAGAAAGAAGAATAAGAAGCAGAAGATGATACAGAATCATTATCTTCCTCATCCTCATCCTCGTTCTCTTTTTCTTTCATCCCCTTTCTCCTCCTCCACCTTCATCCTCTTCTTCCTCCTCTTATTCTTCGTCTTTTACTTTGTCGTTGCATTTCGTCCGTCGCATGTCGTCTCCGTCGTTCGTTCGTCCGTCCAATGTTGTCGTCTCTCATCCAGTCGTCAACGATCCTCGTGACCGGGATTTTATTGCGACCGATTAATCGCAGAGAAATGCTTCTTTGCATGCATTCGGTTTCAATGGGCGCCATATAAATGCAACAATCCGTCCCTACCTCCCTACATCTGTGTACTTAACATCGTCTACATTCAGCTGAATGAATTAATTAATGTATGTTAATATGTCTGGCTGTATGCAGACCTATGTATGTAGGACAATACACTTGTGTGTGTTGTGTGTGAGTGTGTGTGTATGTGTGTGGAAAGTGCGCTATACAAATGGCCATGAATGGCTAACAAGATGCGTCTTCTCTGATTCTCCTTTCACTCCAATTGTATCTGCGCTGGCGTTAAAGGCTACAGACAGACGGATAGAGACAGACATATAAAGACAGAGGCAAAAACAGACAGAAAGAGACAGAGGCAGACACAGAAAGACAGACAAAGAGAGACAGTCAGAGAGAGAGACAGAGAGAGACAGAGGCAAAACAGACAAAGAGAGACAGAGGCAGAGAGAGAGAGAGAGAGAGAGAGAGAGGCAGACACAGAAAGACAGACACAGACAGAGAGAGACAGTCAGACAGACATACAGACACAGAGAGAAATGGCGCTGAGGCTGTAACTGCATCTGACGGGGTTGTCTCGTGTTTCAGACGCACCTGCATTTCCATCTTCAGATCATGCAACATCATCTCCACCAGCATCAGCAACAAAGGCAGCGGGAGCAAAGATCTTCACATCAGTTGCTTTGATTTAGAATCTGGCTACAGCAACGACATCATCATCATCATCATCATCATCATCATCATCATCACTGTCACCGTCATAGCTATCATCATCATGATCATCATCATCATCATCACTGTCATCATCATCATCATCACCATGACCATTACCATCGTCATCATCACCACCATCACTATCATAATCAACACCATCACTATCGTCATCATCATCGTCATTATCATCTTTACCATAATCATCATCACCACCACCATCATCACCATCGTCATCGTCATCACCACCACAATCACCACCATCATCATCACCATCATCCCTATAATGACTGTCATCGGCTTCATCGTCATCGTTGGTGCCAATATCCTTTGGTCCAATCGATCGGTCTAATTTAATGTCCGAAGCGAATCAACGTTCTCTCTCTTTCACTCTCTGTTCCAATCAAATGATCTGAAGAAAGAAACTTCTCTCTTCTCTCTTCTCTCTGCGATTATTCATTGCGTTACATCATGCCATTCTAGAACTACAAAAGGCGCTCTATGAATTAGAAACCGGATATTTCGATTTCTACACTACTTTAAGTTTAAAGAAGTAATATTATGTCAACTGTGGTTATCAGTAGTTTTCACATTTTTTGACAGAAAAAGCTGCATGAATACTGTATTGTATTGTATTTGATCATTTATAAAGCGCTTCTCATAGCATAAGCCTTTCAGAAGCGCTCCCAGTGCGAGGTACTACGAGAGAAAAGGAAGGTTTTTAGGTGAGAGAAAGAGGTAGAGATGCTACCAGAGAGTATTGTAGAGCGTAGAGAAGGAGGAAGTCCGTTCCATTGAGAGGAACCTGTGGAGTCTGGACACAAAGGATCAGGATAGGCCTACTATCGAGCCGTAGGTATACCATAGAGTGTGTATGAGTGTGTAAGAGTGTATATGATTTTCCAGTTCACGGTACCCTTGGATGACGTGGCTCCAAAGTTGGAAAACACTAGGTTATGGTGAATTGCTCTTTGACAAACCTGATTTCTGACATAGGCCTTGGGTCCATCTAGATTCCTCGAAGCATAATGGTTAAGATGAAAAGTGTTTTGAAGCTAGAATTTCAGAGGATAAATCGCCTGATAATATGCAAAGACGATCTCAATGATCGTATGACAGGAAGTCTTTAATTCCCAAAATTTATATATTTCTACGATTAAAATTGGATTTAAACGAAACCGTTTCGACAAGCATCCTTGCATTTTCTGTTTGATAATTAATACAAGGTAGACAGAAACGATCTGCGTTTAGCCAGAAGATATATCGTCAGAATTTCAACCCAGATGCAGTCGTTTCTATTTTCTGTCTGTTTATCAATCAATCAATCAATCAGTCGGTCATTTAACCAATCAATCAGTCAATCAATCAGGCAACGGGTTAGTCTAATGTTCCTCATTTATGTTTCCCCGTCTATTTCCAATTCCTTCTCTCCTTCCTACATTTCATCATTTCTTCCTCGCTTTCTTTCTTGCTACCTTCTTTCTTAAATTTCCCTCTCCCTCCTTCTTTCCTCCATATTTTCCTGCTTTATTTCCTCCCTACGTCTCTCCTTCCTTCCTTTCTTCTTTAATTTCTTCCCTTCTTCCTTACTTCATTCCTTCAGTACTTCCATCCTTCCTTTCTTTCTTTCTACTTTCCTTTATTCATACTTTCTAGCCTTCTTTTCTCTCTGCCGTCCTTCTTAAGGGAGGGAGGATATTCTGGTGTGCATGAATTTCTAGTAAGTACTATACTGGAAATTCCTATATTTATAATGTATTTGTCTGCGCGCATGTGTGTGTGTGCGTGTGTGTGCGTGTGCGTGTGCGTGTGCATGTGTGCGTGTGTGTGTGTGTGTGTGTGTCGGTGTGGATGTAGGTGTGTGTGTGTGTACGTGTGTGTGTTGGTAATTCACTTATCTACTATTGAGAATATAAGCGCATTTTGATCGGTTGGCTCTAAGCGTCTATCGCTTAAGCGCCAGTGTCCGCTGCTTAAGCGCTGATCCTCAGCGATGAAGGGAAGACGACGTCAGAAAGGTCGTTCCTGATTCGCATGCGCAATGACCCGAATGACAGACTCAAAAGCAGGATCCTGATTGATGGAACAAAAACTGCACACATCCTATGATCTAATAAGTTTGCTTAAAATTAATAATCAGATTTAAAAAAATTATGTGTTTGTGTGTACTGTATATACGTAAGTCGCTGTATACATATATATGCTACATCATATATATATATATATATATATATATATATATATATATATATATATATATATATATATATATATATATTGTTAGGGTCTCATGTCTGAGTCCTAACCGGTCCTGGGATGGGCATTCGTTACCCTTGAGTAGTTTCTTAGCCGAGGGGAGTAGGCTATATAAGGAGGTACGAAAAGGGGCGGTTAGAGAATCTCCGATACTCAGCCTTCGCGCTAGTCGGGTTGTCTGAGATTTCTCTGGGTTGCATGGTAGTCAAGTTAGTTCGTGACTTGTGCCATTTTCAAGTCTTCTTACGGTGCTTCCGTTTCTGATGTTCGTCAGCCCGTTGCTGAGTTACAGACTTCTTGTTAGTTGGTCGTTCTTCGTATTGAAAACGAACCTTTCTTCCACCGTCGTTCAACGGTTGGGTAATGTATCGTTTTGATTTATTGTTTTTGTCGAGAATTATACCTTGAAAACTAGATTCGAGTCTTCAGCTTTGTTGTAGCTAGGAGGAACCCGTAACATATGGGAGCTCTAGCCGGGATTTTTTTCTCGTACGTTTGAAATTTTCATTTGTTAGTAGACAACATTTAAGGTGTCTTTGAGTCGTAGAGGAAAATTTTGAAATTAAGGGGCGTGTCTGACGAGTTTTGTCTGACGGAGGAAATTTCGAAATTTAGAAAATGGAGACACCGGAGGTGGCAAAAATGTTAAAAGCGGAGGACATTTTTGAATTGAAACAAGATGAATTACGTACGGAATTGGAGAAATTGGGGCAAGACGTGAAAGGTCTTACGAAATTGCAAATGCAAAAAGCATTGTTGAAATTGGTTTCGTCGCCCTATTCTTCGCCAAAAGCAAAAGAGTCTGAGGTTAAGGCGGAAAGTTTACAATTGAAATTGGCCGAAATTGCACGTATACAGCAAAAAGAAGACCGAGAAGCGGAAAGACAGTTTGAGCTGGAGAAATTCAAAATACAAACACAGATGGAAGCGGATGCTAAGAAGGAACAGGCACAAATAGAAGCTAAGTTTAAGATGGAACAAGCAGAATTGGAGTCACGAAGACTTGAGAAAGAATTTGAAGCTAAGGCACAGGTGAAGAAAGAAGAGGCAGAAGCAATGGAGAGGAAAATGCACATAGAAGCACAGGTTAAGAAGGAAGAGGAAGAAAGGAGGATACAGGTTAAGAAAGAAGAGGCAGAAGCAATGGAGAGGAAAATGCACATAGAAGCACAGGTTAAGAAGGAAGAGGAAGAAAGGAGGATACAAGTTAAGAAAGAAGAGGCAGAGGCAACAGAAAGGAAGTTACGAGTGGAGGCAGACATTTTAGAAAGGAAGTTGAGGGTAGATAACGAAACAACGACAGCAAAGTTGTCTATGGAAAACGAGGCTAAGAGGATGCAGATAGAAGCAGATGAGAGAAAGTTACAGATGGAATTGGCAGAGAAAGAAAAACAGAGACAGCATCAATTGCAAATGAAGGAATTAGGAGGTTCCTTTGAAAGATTAACAGGAGGTTACTTCGAGGACGGAGCACAGGGTTTGAATGAGGAAAATGCAGAAAGAACGGGGCATACGTCGAAATTTAATATCGCGTCGGCAGTAAAATTTGTACCTCGGTTTGACGACACAAATTTGGAGCATTATTTACAATCGTTTGAAAAAGCCATGGAGCTTCATCAATTTCCAAAAGATAAATGGTCGTCGTTAATTCATACGAAGTTAACGGGGAAGGCGTTACAAATTTTCGGAGAGCTCTCATTGGAACAATGTAAGGACTATGAAGTGGTGAAAAAGTCTTTGCTTACGGCGTATGCACGAGTGCCAGAGTTCTATAGGAAAAGGTTTCGAGAATTGCAGAAAGGGAATCTTGAAACTTATTCAAATTTTGCGTATCGTTTGAATATTCCATTTAAGAGTTGGCTGGAAGGTGAAGGTGCATTGTCTGATTTAGATAAGGCTTTGGAAATTTTCAAATTGGAACAGTTTGTGAATTGTCTGCCTGGGGATTTACATCGTTGGATAATCGAACGCAAAGTAACGACACTTTCTGAAGCAGCACGTATGGCTGATGAATATGATTTGCTGTACAAACCTTTCAGGAAAGCTAATGTAGCTCCAGTGAAATTTGAAAAGGGATGGGCAAATGACACTGCTAATGTGAAACGAAGCGGAGGTCAAAATTCTTGGGGTAGCCCTAAGAATACAGCAAGGAATTATACAGGTGCGTTTGGCACTCCTGTAACTTGTGCATACTGTCATGCAAGATCGCACAGCATTACAAATTGTGAAAAGCTAAAAGCAAGAAATTTGGCCTGTGCGAACACAAATTATTCAGATAATAACATTGGATTAGTAGATGTGCAGTCGGGCAATCCAACGATAAATCAGCAGTATAGACCGTTTGTTAAGGATGGGCTTGTGTACGGACGACAGGGTTCGCAGCGTCATGTGGTGCTACTGAGAGACTCGGGTGCATTACAGTCGATAGTCAGTAGGGATGGGCTTAATCCTAGTGATTATGTCTTAACGGGAGACGATAGATTGATTCAGGGAATTGTTGGTGAACCAGTTAATGTCCCGTTAGTTGAAATTCAATTAGAAAGTGAGTGGGTTTCGGGAACTGTTCTTTGTGGGTTGGTGGACAAATTACCAAAAGGAATTAATATGCTCATCGGAAATGACTTAATGCAAAAGGAACCGATAGATGTAGCAGTTGTTACTAGGGCTCAGAGTAAATTAGGGACGACGATGCAGTCAAGCGTAGATAGACAGGACGCTGCAAACGTTGACGCTCCTATAATTAAGAGTTCTGATGTAATTGATTCTGTTGACTTGAATTTAAATGATTTGTTTACTGAAGATGTTGACAGTCATGTTGAAGGTTTGGAATTTTGTACACGGGAAAGATTAATTGAATTGCAACGCAGTGACGAATCTTTCAATTGTCTTTTTGATCTAGCACGGTCACCGGACAGAAGTGAACGCTCTTTTTACGAAGTTCGTGATGGAGTTTTGGTTCGTGTCTGGAGGAGTGTGTTGGAGCCAGAAGGTTTCGGTAGAACGCAAGTACTCGTTCCAATTTCTTTACGGCCTAAGATAATTCATGTAGCGCATGATGTTCCTTCGAGTGGACATTTAGGTACGCAGAAAACTCTTGATAGAGTGTTGAGGCATTTTTATTGGCCTGGTATTTTCAAGTACGTGAGAGAGTACTGTCGTACTTGTGATGTTTGTCAGAGGCTTGGCAAGGGAGCTACAAAAGCTAGAGCGCCTTTGATTAATTTGCCAGTCATTGATAAACCATGGTCAAGAATTGCTTTGGATATCGTTGGTCCTTTGGACATTTGCGATAAGTCGGGAAACAGATTTCTGTTAACGATAATGGATTTAGGTACACATTTTCCGTTGGCATTTCCGCTTAAGGTACACACAGCGGTGGAAGTGGCAAAGGTGTTGGTGTCAGTGTTCACAACATTTGGTTTTCCTGATGAAGTTTTGACAGATCAGGGTTCTGAGTTTATGTCAGAATTGATGCAATTGTTGATGAATGAATGTCAAATAATTCAGTTAAAGACGAGCGCATTTCATCCAATGACGAATGGATGCCTGGAACGTTTTCATCGTACTCTAAAAGATATGTTGAAAGCAGTAGGGGAAACTTTTCAGGGTGATTGGGATGAAATTCTTCCTTGGGTGCTTTTTGCATATAGAGAAGTTCCAGTTCAGGGATTAGGATTCTCTGCATTTGACTTGATGTTTGGAAGGGATGTGAAAGGGCCCTTACAAATGATTAAGCATAGTTGGTTACGTACTGATGTAGTACCAAAATTGAAGAAGACAAATTTAATTGATTTTGTTTTGGATCTTCGAGAGAAGATTAAGGTATCTTTACAGATTGCAAATAATAATGAAATGGTGCATAAATCTAAGTCGAAGGAATGGTATGATTTGCATGCGAAGTCTGTTACTTTTGAGAAGGGTGAACAGGTTTTACTGTTGTTGCCTTTGATTGGGAAACCATTACAAGCGAAGTACTGTGGTCCCTATCAAGTACTGAAAAGACTTGGTGAGGTGGATTATCTCGTCGGTACTCCAGATCGGAGGAAAACGAAAAGGGTGGTGCATGTGAATCTCATGAAGAGATATTTACCACGGCAAGGGGAGAAGGTGATGGTTGTGGATATTGAACCTGAAACGCATGTGTTGGTGACTGATACAAGCACACCTACATCATTTTTGGAATCAGTGAATATGGATCACTTGAATCAGAGTCAAATTGATGATTTAACAAATGTGTTGTGCAAATTTCAGAATGTGTTTAGTGACAAGCCGGGGAAGACAACTTTGGTGTCACATGATGTCAAGTTGATGGAGGGAGTAAGACCTATGAGGCAATCACCATATCCGCTTCATCCGGAAAGGTTAAAGTTGGTAAATAAGGAAATAGAGGAGTTGTTGCAAGAGGGGATTATTGAAGAGTCTGAAAGTCCGTGGGCGGCACCAATAGTTTTGGTTCCAAAGCCAGATGGTACGCTAAGACTGTGTACTGATTTCAGGAAACTGAATGCAGTCACTGTTCCTGATCCGTTTCCGATGCCTCGAGTGGAAACTCTCATAAATAAAGTTGGGCAGGCAAAATTTCTTACGAAATTGGATATGACAAAAGGTTACTGGCAAATTCCTGTAGCGCCATCGGCAAGGGAGGTAACAGCTTTTGTAACGCCTAATGGACATTTCCAATGGAAATACATGGCATTTGGTCTTCGCAATGCACCTAGTTCGTTTAGTAGGTTAGTTAAGAAGGTTTTTGCAGGGTTGGAGTCTTTTTGTGACGCGTATTTGGATGATGTCATAATTTTCAGTATGGCATGGTCTAATCATATGGATCATTTACGACAGGTCTTACAACGTGTGGAGAATGCTAAGTTAACGTTGAATGTTAAAAAGTGCATTTTTGCTAACGCTGAGGTGGATTTTTTGGGTCATCATGTGGGGCGAGGAATAGTGTCACCACGTTCACAGAAGGTGGAAGTGATGCTGAATTTCCCAACTCCTACAAATAAGAAGCAATTACAGTCTTTGCATGGGTTGGCAAGCTACTATCGCAAATATTTGCCACATTTTGCAGAATTAACTGAGCCTTTCACTGAAATTTTGAAGAAAGGGAATAAATTTGTGTGGTCTGATAAAGCAGAAAGGGCTTTTGTGGATTTGAAGTCGAGATTGGCGTCCAAACCAATTCTTAAACCACCTGATTATAACAGACCGTTTTTTGTTGCTGTTGATGCTTCGCAGGTGTGTATTGGAGCGTGTCTGTTCCAGATCCACGAGGATATCGAGCATCCTGTGTGCTACTACAGCCGGAAGCTCCGGAAGCACGAGGTACGCTACTCAACGGTGGAGAAAGAGGCTCTGGCTTTGGTCATGGCTGTGCGGACGTTTGCCGTGTACTTCGGTTCTGCGCCTGTGGTGGTCTTTACTGATCACAGTCCACTTACATTTATTAATTCGATGGCTAATTCGAATGATAAATTACTTCGATGGAGTTTGGAACTCCAAAAGTATGCTTTGGACATTCGACATCGTCCTGGGAGAGACAATTTGCTTCCAGACTTGTTGAGTCGTCCATCTTTGGTTATAAATGAGTAGTCATGCTTAGGGGCGACGTGAATGAACGTCGTAAGCTGTATAGAGTAAATGTTTTGTTGTATATAGTGAATTTATTGTGTATTTCGTTTATATTTTGATTGTGATATTTCTTTTAATGTGCATGGTTTGCATGTTAGTTAAGTCAGAAACCCTTCTGGTTTCTGCCTTGTTTGTGGTCCGGGGGTATGTTAGGGTCTCATGTCTGAGTCCTAACCGGTCCTGGGATGGGCATTCGTTACCCTTGAGTAGTTTCTTAGCCGAGGGGAGTAGGCTATATAAGGAGGTACGAAAAGGGGCGGTTAGAGAATCTCCGATACTCAGCCTTCGCGCTAGTCGGGTTGTCTGAGATTTCTCTGGGTTGCATGGTAGTCAAGTTAGTTCGTGACTTGTGCCATTTTCAAGTCTTCTTACGGTGCTTCCGTTTCTGATGTTCGTCAGCCCGTTGCTGAGTTACAGACTTCTTGTTAGTTGGTCGTTCTTCGTATTGAAAACGAACCTTTCTTCCACCGTCGTTCAACGGTTGGGTAATGTATCGTTTTGATTTATTGTTTTTGTCGAGAATTATACCTTGAAAACTAGATTCGAGTCTTCAGCTTTGTTGTAGCTAGGAGGAACCCGTAACAATATATGTACGCATTTATGTATGTATGCATCTGTATATTATGTATTTAATTTATCTATGAATGTATGCAACTATGCATGCGTATGTATGAATGTATGTGTACAATTTATATTAACTCTATTGGTCAACAATCTTGTATGAATAAATTCCAGAGTTATTGGGTTGTTTAATTCTTTGTGCGTGCGTTAGTCTCGCGCTAACGGATGTGTATGCTTCATGTATGTACATATGTATGCTTGCATTTATGTTTGTATGTATGTATGAGCACTTGTTATAGCGCCCCTTCAAGATTACGCTCCCGACTACAGCGCGGACACTGAATCGGAGTTTCATGCCGAAGCGCATGAGTAATTGCGAGTGAAGGACTTGCCCAGGGTCCCTTCGCGGCGGCTTGACGTGGATTCGAACCCTCCGGCTGCAAGGCACCGAACATACCCCTACACCACCGCGCCCCGCGCGGCTTGTGGCTTGTGTAAGTTGAAAAGAGTGAGACACGTCCATTATTCCGTACTTATGTATATCTGTATGCATACATGCATGCATACATTTTTCTATTTATGCATTGACTTTATTTACGTTTGTTTATTTGCATGCGTATATTATGTATGTATGTTTGCATGCAAACACGCATACATGTATTCAGTTTAATTCAATTCGATGCAGGTACTTATACCAAACCGTTTATATAGCGCCTGTTTTAACCCAAACTCAACCGCGCTGGTGGGGTGTGTCATTGAGAGTGTAAGGGGTTAGCTGAGATGGCAATGTCTCCCATATAAATCAGACGGGTTTTCTAAATCGGGGCTTTTAATATTCATGGCACGCCGTCTCAATCGGGCAGGGCTAAGCCGACTAAGATTCATAGGGGGCAGGGGGGTGTGACACCGCACCCGTCTCTAGATAAACAGATCGGACCATGGTAGAGGGGCGGGGCAGCGGAAGATTTATACGACTCGTGTGGGGACTGGAATCGAACCTGTGGAGCGGTTTTTCAAGTCTGGCATGTCTTTTCCAGGGTAACATCGACGCTTTTTATGCGGCTCCTTTACGAACACGGCTATAGGGGACGGGTATTGATGAACTTAATGGAGTGCACGGATTGAAAGTTAACAGGTAGACAAGTTTCTAGACAGACAGACAAACGGCCGGACAGATGGACAGACAGGCACACAGACAAAGGGATAGACAGACAATAGAGAAACAGACACACAGATGGAGTGACAAACAGATAAGCAGACAGATAGAGAAACAGATAGACCGACATGCAGACAGTCAGGCAAACTGAAGCTCCGAAAGAGAGAAACACAGCCAGCCATACATACAGCAGGATTAACAGAGAGGCGGGATAAGAGGAGACAGAAAGTTAGAGAGAATGGCAGAGACAGAGACAGCGAGAGACAGATACAAAGACAGAGCGACGGCGACAAAGAGACAGATACAGAGAGACGGAGACAAACAATGCAGAAAAAGAAACAAAGACAGAAAGAGACAGTGACAGTTACAGACAGAGAGAGACAGATACAGAGACAGAGGCAGAGAGAAGGAGACAGAGAGACAGAGACAGAGAGACGGAGACAGAGAAAAATACAGACAGAGACAGACAGAGGCAAAGATACACAGAGACATGCAGAGACAGACACAGACGGATACAGAGAGATTCTTGGCGGACTCTAAGAATAAGTCGTCGCTGAAGGGATTTTGCATTCGTTCTTCCAGCGATGAATCAACTTCAGCGGCGCCGAATTACTCTCAACGGATCACTGCGCCAATATTCCTCCGCCGTTGCTGCGTCAATCGGTCAATGGTTGGAACCATTCTGGTCGATCCAATTCTGCCAGGATCAATTCCAAATTGAACCCACACTATTTCTCATCTCTCAAGAAAAAGCCCAATCGCAGCTTTGGCAACGCACAGACGCGGCGCCGATAGCAACAGCACTCACACGTAGTAGTATAGCCCAACGTCCCGGATCGGCTCAACCCGAGGGCTTATTTTCTTCTTCCCTTCTATTATCCCCAAGTGATGGGGGAGACCGATTATAATGCGAATCGGCTTTTGGCCGGCAATATTTCGGCGAGAAAATTGAATGCCGTTAGCAACAGAGTGCAGACGAAACGAAAATCACGAAAGAAAAGAAGCAGCCTGACACCTAGCGACAGTGTCGTGCTGCTCTACGCATCGCATTGCCATTAATAGCATTAATCGCATTCTGGACTGACATGGATAATTCCGCCTTCGAAATAAATAATTAAGGCAAGGGAACAGGTTTCGAAGGGTGGACGTTGGCTCGGCAAGAAATTCGATTAAGTACGTTTGACAAACGTTTCCTGATTTGGCGTAGAAATTGATACGGTTAGACGTCGGCGAATAGAAAGTAGTTCGGCAGCGTACGACGTCTCTAAAGGGATTAGGCCGCGACGTCACATAGTTCTGTGCTACTCCGCAGAAACAGAAATCACGTTTGCATCGCTTCTTGTTCTTGTTCGTGTTCTTTGATGTGTTGGCTGCCAGCGCTGTTCTTATGCTTCGTTCTTTATCCGGTTATCGGCGTTCTTGTTCTTCGTTGCGTTTCCTGTCTTGTTTGCTCTACGTTGGCACTTGTGCTGTGAATGCCTTTCGTCCACTCTCTTCTTCTCTATACCTTTCTTCTTTTCTTTCTTTCCTTTCTTTCGGCCTACCTTACTTTGTTTCAAACTTCCTTTCTTTATTGTTAACCCTTTTATTTCTTTACTTTCTTTATGACGTCCGCTCTATCTTGCGAGTTGCGATCTTCTTGTTTCTGTTCTGTAGAAGAGAAATTTACACATTTCTCTTCTGTCTACATCTTTCCTTTCTTTCTTTCTCCTCCGTTAAATATTCGCTGACGATGAGGCTCTAACAAAACTTCTCCATTTCGGTCGGTCTCTTGCGAGTTCTATTGCCCTTCTTAAGTCCCATCCTCTGTCTTCTATGTCCTCCAGTACGTTATCTATCCATCTCTTCTTCTGACGTCCTCTGCTCCTCGTTCCCTCCACCTCTCCGTGCAGCGCCTTTGCCGGCATTCTTCCGTTCTCCATCCTGATCACATGTCCATACCATGTTAGTCTTCGTTTCCCTCTGGGTTCCGGGATTTCTCGGGATGACGACCTGAACGGCCCGGTTCCCTCCTGCGTTCCTGCCGGACGCGGTGCTCCTCTGTATCTTCGGGGGAGCCCCGTTAACGTCGTTATCTGTAATCTTTATTCTTGTGTTCATTTTGTTAGAGTTTCTTGGTCTCTTGCCAGGCGGTGACCAGTCCTCTCCTGGTAGGGTAAGGAGATTGTTGGGCCATTTTGGCCTCTTCCGGTCTGAGGTGTCCTTCCAACACCTGCCTCCTGCGTTGGCCAGCTGTTTCAGGGTTCCTGGTGAGCCTTTCCACCTCGCGAAACGCCCAAGGTGGTTCTTCAACCAAGGTCTTCGACCAAGGTCTTCACCACTGATGGTATAGCCCCACCAGGCTATCCCCTACTTCAGTGCTGTCCAACCTTTTTGACCCCGCGGGCCACCAAAGAAGTTATTCTTGAAGCCGAGGGCTGCACCATTGAACTCAAAAGCAAAGCCTAAAATTTATTGAAAATTATATATATTAATTGTAATAAAATTAATTATGGAATAATAATGATGAATGTAGTATGTATGGAATGTAAGGCATGCTTTACAATTGTTCAGTAAAAAAAATAAATGCTCAAGCACCTTTTTAGTGAGATATTTGGCTTTGAATTGCGCTTGCAAAGTTTTTTATGCGGTTGGTATTCAGTAACTTCTGCCTTCATTAGATTTTCTAAATGTTCATCAGTCAAAGAATAGCGTTTTTTACTTGACGTTGTCATAGCAGAAAATCCAACTCCACAGACGTAGGTGCTTCCAAACATCGTCAATACTTTTTTTACAACATTTCGATCCATATAGGCCTACTCATTGGCGGCGTGTACTTGCGTTTGTAACGAAGGCCATATTATGTTGCATTTCAATTATTTCAAGCTGCACTGCACCTTCATCTCTCAATAACTGCATATTTTGTGGCTACGTTAGAAATATCACACGTGAATGGATTTTCAACGAAGAGCAACAGGGAATTGTCTTTAAAACGAGGACAGAAATCCAATTTCAACGGTTCTAATGATAGTTTCAACTTTCAACTGCTCACTTTTGACTAAATTTGGATACTAAACGTATTTGCTGAATTTATAGCGTCGAAAGAATGCCGCAATGCGTGGTAAAGGTGTTTAAGACGAGCACTGTATTATCAATTCCTTAGCGACATCATGGGATTGGCGCGCGATGGATAGGCTAATCATAATAATATTTACGCCTTCCCAGTTCCCATGACGCATTAAAGTAAACGTACGGTTTTCTTCCTGAACTTTCCGTTTTTGTCGCTTCGCTCGATTCAACTGTCACTTTTAGAATGTTTGAAATAACTATATTTTATGAATGGCTGTCGTATAGTCATTACTATTGCAAAACATATGCACGGCAGTGTCCTAGACATCCGCTTCCGGTTTAATTACTTTCAACAGGGTGTGTTTATTTTAATACTTTCATTTTAATCAATCGTGGCTCGCGTCTTTTGCTTACTGGTTATTTCTTCTTATGTTTCGATAGATGGCGATAGCTGTAACATTATTAGGCCTATAATTATTTGATTTTGTTGGTTCCCGCTCATGTTGAGATCCGTAGACTACGTTTTAGAAATCTAAACAAGCTTAACCCTCGGGCTACCAAGGGGGGGGGGGGTGGTTGCCACCCCCCATAGGTTTTTTTCATCTCAAACTTTTTCCGTATGGAATAAAAATTTGACCTTTTAGGTAGCTGTAGGGGGTTCATTTGCACACGTTTTGAGGTAAAATGTGAGATGATATCTCACACCGTTCGAAAGTTATACCCAATATACCCGAGGTACCAGGGGGTGGATACCACCCCCCTAGATTTTCGACTATATCTTATCCGTCATTTAATATTAAGAAACACAAATTATACCATTCTATAGAGGGAATGTGGGGCTACATTTCTATGGTCACTGAGTTGACCTGAGACAACCGGAAGTGCTCAAAATAAATTATAATACGCGTAACATGCGTGAAAAATGGCTGAATGGAAGGACTCCCCCTTAGTTTTTTGTCTGTAGCGTATTCATTTGTCTTCCTGGAAGAGAAACAAAGATACCATTCTTTAGAGGGAATGAAGGGCTTCATTTGCATACCTACATCTTTGTCTTTTGAATACCGGAAGTGATCAAAATAAATAATAATACGCGTAATCTGTGTGAAAATGGCTGAATACAGCGTTATAACGTAAACCGATATATATGTATGGATATATATGTATGGATGTACATTTATACTATATAAACATGTGTAGGGATGATTTTGTGTATCTTTTATACATAGATTAGTTTCAAAACACACATAATCTTATATTTGTTTATCCAAAAAGTACAAAATGTACGCAATAATATACAATATTGCTAATTAATGGGTCCCGTTGTTAAAAGTGATGTAATTTCGAGGTGCATTCACATAATGTACAACTAAATATACCATTCTGTGCAGAAATGAATGCTGAATCCAATGCTATATTACAAGTTATGATATGTAAAACCAAACACGAAATCCAGGGGGGTGGTAACCACCCCCCTTGGTAGTCCGTGTTACAAAAAAGCTTGGTAGCCCTAGGGTTAATGCTAGGTATGAACTGGATTTAGTGTTCACATTGTCAAATGATAAACCAAGATACGAACGAATAGCTATGCCAGTTGGCCAGTGACTTTGTCTTTTACTTCAGCTTTACAGAAATTTCAAATATTTAGCGAGCTCTGGCGGGCCACTTAGAATCAGCCCGCGGGCCGCGGGTTGGACAGCACTGCCCTACTTGGCTGTTCACCCTCTCACCACGGTGAGGTGCAGGTATACGGCTTTGAGAGGGTTTCCTACATTGGCCTAAATATCCGTATAATTATCAGTAATCAATTTCACAAACCGCAACCGGGTCCAAAAGATGAGAAGGAATACAAAAATAAGAAGAACATATATAAAAAGAATGAAAACTAATCACCTGAGCTATTTTTATCTGAATTGGTTTTCTTCAGCTTGATTATTTCTTTCTTCTGTCCTCTTTCTTTACTAATTTTCCTCCGTTTCTCTGTCTCTGTCTGTCTGTCTGTCTGTCTCTCTCTCTCTCTCTCTCTCTCTATATATATATATATATATATATATATATATATATATATATATATATATATATATATATATATATATATATATATCTGTCTGTCTGTCTGTCTGTCTGTCTGTCTGTCTGTCTCTCTCTCTCTATATATATATATATATATATATGTCTGTCTGTCTGTCTGTCTGTCTGTCTGTCTGTCTGTCTGTCTGTCTGTCTCTCTCTCTCTCTCTCTCTCTCTCTCTCTCTCTCTCTCTCTCTCTCTCTCTCTCTCTCTCTCTCTCCTCTTAATTCCTCGGTTGTGGCGTCGCATTGAGAAGGAGGGCTCGACGGCGGAGGAGGCGTCCCCCAACGACGACGACCAACCGAAGGCGACGAAGATTCAGTCGACTGAGATCAGTTGATGGCGATCGGAGACCAGCAGAAGACAAAGAGAGACAACGAGACTCCATCAACGAAAATTAAAACCTCTTTCATCTCTCAGACGAAAACCAGAAGCGGTCTCAATTTAACACACACACACACACAAACACACACATACACACACACAAACACACACATACACACACAAACACACACACAAACACACGTATAGATGCGAGACCGGTGAATCTCTTGGCTGGGAATCTGTTAACGGGGGGCAGGGCGATTGTTGGCATAATATCACAGGCCATTGCCTCAGACGTCTGCTACTTTATAGTTCAATGTAACACTCAATTGCACGTTCTAATACAGACAGACAGACAGACAGAGACAGACAGACATAAGACAGGCAAGGCAGGCTGGCAGGATGACAGACAGACAAAATACTAAATTAATAATAATAAAATTAAAAAAATAGTAAAGAAATAATTCCTCTAGTGCCGGTAACAATAAGTTACATCATACATATGATAATAAAAATAGTAATAATCGCATGTGCGGTCATAACAATAATTAGCATAATATGAATAATAATGAACCTTCAGTCTGTAATAGCGACTCTTAAGGCCGCGCTTATTCTTCAGATAAAGGTTCTTGTAATACTTGAAACCTGCCTTGTAATAAACGTAGTAGTAATAATAGTAGAGGAACATGTTATAATAGTAGAATACCTGCTCGAAACTCATTTTCATTGACTGAGACACTAGCTTATTCACTAAGACAATAAGACAATAAAGTCATAAATATAGCAATAAAACACCTTTATATATACACTTTGAGACAGGTGTCTGACTTCCTGACTGGCTAAAACGGACACCAGCGTATCTGTTATGTCTAGCAGGCAGTGCTATTGATTTCTTCGTAAGGACTGGCAGTCGTCATGGAAACAAATGACGTCATTAATTTCTTATTTTATAAGATGACGTCATAATTGCAGGCTAAGATATTGCTAAGTAATCAGCAAGGAAGCATCTTGCAGGACAGTTTCCATGGAAACAAATGACGTCATATACATTTTACAGATGACGTCATAATCACAGGCTCATTAGTGGCTATTAAATTTTTTAAGTAGGTAACTATAGGCATGCAAGTAAGTAAGCAAGCGGCTGACAGATTGAATAGGTTTGTGAATAAGTGCAGCGCTCGTGAATAATTAGTTGGTGCCACACGCTTAGCTTTCAAGTGCAGCTTTAGAGAGTTGAAGTTTACGAATATGAATTGCGATGAGTGAGAAAGTGAATGAGTGAGAGCGAGTAATATCAGCTGCAAGTCACTTCTGTTCTTACTATCTCAATTCAATTCCTTTCACCTCAATAAGATGCCATGAAACGTTTACGAAGCATATCGTGATAGAAACATGACTTCATGATTTGAGCTGTCCCACTCTGTTGATGGCTCTGAGAATTTGGAAAGAAGACCACGCCGGTGAACGCTTGCCGACTTGCTTACGTAGACCAGCAGAAGTTCAACATGCCGACCGCGGAATGATTCTAAGTGGCCCGCCCGAGCTCGCTAAATTTATGCCATTTGTGCAAAAATGAAGTAAAAGACAAAGACACTGGCCCACTGCATGTCAAGCCTTACTTAGTCCTCATATCATTTATCAATTACACCATCATTCATATTACAAGAAACTTTTGATCAGAGAACCAGAAATATGCGTCACAATTCACTTGTTACAGTATAGATGGTCTGTCTAATCTTTTTGACACCGTGGACCACAGAAGAAATTACTCTTGAAGCCGACGGACGCACCAGTAAACTCAAAAGCAGCGACTAAATTTTTTTTAAATTAGTAACTGTGTTCAAATTTATTATGGAATACTGGGATCGTTTGCATGCGTCGTGGGAACTGGATTTCGTGTTCAAATTGTCACATGATAAACCAATTTACAGCGCTCGTGAATAAGCAGGTGCCCTGTGCTTGGCTTTCGAGTGGCGCTTTAGAAGTTTGGAGATTACGATTACGATTACGAATACTATCAACTAGGCAGCACCAAAAACCAAACGCTGAGCTATAGAAGACTGAGGAAGCAATATGAGACAATGGTCAGAGTTTAAGATCGAAGCAATAGAGAACCAGGAACACTGCATGATCCGTGATGTTGTCAATAGTCGTGGAGTGACCGATGGCTATTTTGAAACTGGACGAAACAGAGACTGGACTCTAAACAACTTTGACTAAGAACATTGTCAAGAAGCGGAGAACTATTACAAGAAGCGCTTTGTGCAGACATTCTGGAGTATTGTAGCACCGATGATTTGGAGCCGTGAACGACACACTGGAACAAGTACGCATGTAATAAGAAACTCCGAACAAGAGAGCAATTGGCGTGAGAAGAACTGGAGTAAAATTGGTTGAAGAGGATTCATTGTTTGACGGATGGTTTGAGTTTGAGAACTGACCCGACAACGACGACCCAGTCAAGCAGAGGCCAGTAACTGTTCTTCTGTTCAGTTGGCATTATTCTGTCCTTTGATGAGTCGGCGTTTACTAATTGCAGCAGATGAACTGCTTTGTCTCAATGACCCCAAAACAGGTCACAAATTTCGATCACACAACCTCCATTGCTACTCAGTTACCCACGCCTTATTATAGGATGGAGGATTGAGTGAGCCAATACGTCATCTAATTCATCCTAATACTAACCCAGCCCGATGCTGCTCAACTAAGATACTGCACGATATCGAAGGTGCAGGTCGCTCTGCGGAGGTCGTCCGTTTCTGAAGGGTTCCAGGTGCGTCTTGTGCGGAAACGGAAGCGAATCATCGAAGAAGTAAGTCATCGGAACCCGGTTGGCTCTGGCTCTGATGAGGACTTGGTCTGGCGACCAATGACCGAATATGATTGACGGAAGAAGCCATTGAGACCCAACGAACAACGTCATCAACCGATTCCACGATTACTATTGACTCTCATCAAACAATCTACTCACGTCGTCTATTATATACAACACACGAATGACGCTTTCCTAAATGTCCGTCCGTTTGACCGTCCTTCTGTCTGTCTGTGTGTCTGTATGCGTAGGCTTATGCATGTCTGCCGTCCGTGTGTATGTCCATCTCTCTGTCTGTGTATCTGCCTATGTGTGTGCGTGTCTTTCCGTCCGTCCGTCCGCTGTCTGTCTGTCTGTGTCTGTCTGTCTGTCTTGTCTGGCTGTCTGTCTGTTTGTCTGTCTGTTTGTCTGTCTGTTTGTCCGTCCAGATGAAATTGTTGGCTGGCAAATGAGAAGCAGTACATGTTGATGTTTATTTTGCGATAGATGTCTCACGACTGCAAAAACTAATCTAGATCTGATTTCAGCATCATTCAGATCCGATTTTAAACATTGAGATCTTACTATAGCATTATTAAGATCTAGTAAGATCTATTAGAGCTAGCAAGAGCTGACTGTGGAATTATTAAGATCTGACTGTAGAATTATTAGTACTTGTCAATATGTAAATTTATAGATATGAGTATATAGATCTGACTGTATATTTGTTAAGATCTGACTATATTTACTGAGATCTGATTGTAGATTTACTGAGATCTAACCGCGGAGTTACTAAGATCTTAATAATTATAGAAATATAAGAAATCTGATTTTACTATCACTAAAATGATAAATCTGACTAAAGAATTATTAAGATCTGACTGAAGATGGCTTCCTGGTGTCGATTCTTTTCTTGTTTCTCACCTCCTCCGCTCAAGAAAAAAGATTCTCCAAAGGAAGATTTAAAAATCCCTCCGTTAATCCACTTACGATTCGCAGTTAATCCTCTTAAGAAGACATCTCCTTCATAATCTCCTAATCATTTCTTCCGCCACCCCTCACTCTCCCACCCTCCATCGCCGGTGCCTGACATGCGCAGATCTGCACATCATCCGATGCCAACGACACACTTCCGCTCTGATTGGATTTCCGTGCACTTCCGGTGTCCTCGCCTCGGGCTCTGATTGGCTGAGACGTGGCTCCGGTGCAAACAGGAAGTGAACAGTCACCTGCTCAGAGAAAAGGTGAATGGAACTATATTCACTCGCTAAATAAAATGGTGATGTAGAAATTTGCGTTGTGAGTAGTTTAAGGTATTCGATCATTTATTAACTCTATCTGTCTATCTATCTCTCTGACTCTGTCTGTCTCTCTGTCTGTCCGTCTCTGACCGTCTCTGTGTCTGTTCAGTTGTCTGACTGTTGTATCTCTTTATGACCGTCTGCTAGTCCGTTTGTTTGTCTGTTTCTCTATGTCTGTCTTTCTAGTAAGATCTTATTACCGGTCTGTTTGTCTGTCTGTCTGTCTGTCTGTCTGTCTGTCTGTATGTATGTATGTCTGTCTGTCTGTCTGTCCGTCCGTCGGACTGTCTGTGTGCTATTCAATAGTTCTGCGTTTGCAGTGTGTACAAAAGAAGAAAGCCGTGCATCTTTATTAATGTCTGGTTGTCAACGTTCGTTTAGAATGGATCGGAATTATTCTGGACACGATCCGTTCTTTTGTAGAAGGAATCGATGGATCGTCTTTCATTCGACAGATGGCGAAACATTCACAGACGCCATCGATTGGTTTTCGTTGCAATCGCCAGGTGGCGTCGTCGAATGTCTCAGACTATAATTCACGCAAGGAGGAAGAACGTGATTTCATTTTTCCCAAGAAACAACGGAAGAGGGACACGTGACTGGGACAACTATATGATAGTATACAAGGATAACACACACAAAACAGCAGCATCTTGTTTTGTACGTATATATACATGTACATATATCATTCTATGCATACATATTATGTGCATTCGTATAATATGTCAATGTAAATGTATACTGTTCTCTATTCTTCTTTCTTTCTTCTTTAAGTTCTCTGCCCTTCGGCAGGTTCCAACTTCCAATGACGCCACTACATACATACATACATACATACATACATACATACATATATACACACATACTGTTCTCTATAGCGACCGTATAATATGGCCTCGACCTCATTTTTCAAAGAATAGATCGGATGAGACCCTTCACCACCGCAGCCCATGTGAATGGGGGCCAAGCTGGTTAAGGTCCCCGGGCAAGGACCGTGCTAGCCCGAGATTTAAATCTCTGAAATAAGTCACCATCGGGAGACGAACCGCGAACCAAAGCACAGCGAGGCACGGGACGTAGCGTATACGCTCTCACCAATATAGCTAACCGTGCGAATGGCGTTAATTTGCTGTGAAATTATGGATATTGATTACCTACATTTAGGCTAGGCCTACGTTTACAAGCTACCGAAAGAGTTTACTATGTCTAATTTGTAGCGAGATAAATAAAGGCGCTATGTCAAAATCAAGATACTCAAAGTAACCTTACCACGGTTTGTTAGGTCTAGAGTTACAATATGATTACAGAAACAATGAGTTTATGCTCAACCATAATATTATCTCGTGTGTACCTAACACTCAGGTAGACTTTGAATCGACGTCAGCACTCTGGCACCAGTTAAAGATCAACAATTGAATGACCCATCTTGTCCCCTACCCTCTTCCACCCTACACCGACCCCTGGGGCAAACAGCCGCCCCTCCTCCAATCAGTGTCCTACGATCCCTCATGCCGCATTCCTTTCGTCCGTTTGAACGTGATTTTTAAGTCTCGTGCACCGTTCGTCAATATTAACGACGACCTTTTTCAAAACAAAAGCAGTTCTATTTTTAAAGCGGTGACACTGGATACTGATCACACAGCACGTCCAACCGTCACTCACGTACACTTGGCGAATATGTTCAATGCGAGGCCTGAATGGCCTAACAATAGGTAAACAACTGGCGATCAGGTGTGGTGTATGTTTAGTACCGACAGTGCACACGAAATATGATTGAACCTAAGTACGGTCTATGGATCATGGAGTCGTTGGGGGAGGGCGCGGGGTAGTACTGACGAGGCTATGTGAAGAAAAGCGGGGCGCAATAAGGACATATACCGGGCGCATCATGTGATTCTTATGCAGGCAATCTGCCATCTTGGTGTCCATCTTGGCGGCCATCTTGACAGCCATCTTGGCGGCCATCTTGATGGCCATCTTTTAAAAGAGACCAGGTGGACGAAAGTGTGTTTCTGGTTGGAGCAGACCTGTGTATTACGTGGAAGTTTGATTATGTCTTTTCCGTGACGTCCTTCACTGGCTTCCTGTATCATGTCGAGTCGAGTTCAAACTCTGCTTACTAGTCGTAAAGGCACTTCATGGAGCTGCACCGAAATATCTTAGTGACTGTTGTCTGTAACGTCTTGAGATCGCGCGAGAAGGTCGACCTCCATGTACGAACTTCGACGACCCGGTTCTGCGATCGTTCTTTGTCGGTGCTGGCTCCAAGTGCTGGAACGGTCATCCGGCCGGGATCCGCTCAGCCGACTCAGTTGAGTTTTTCAAGACTAAAGTTAAGACGTATTTGTTTACCAAGGCTTACTCTGCTTGACGTACGTTTAGTTTTCTGTAGGCGACCTTGTAACGGCATGGCTGTTTTACGACGCCATAGGAATTGTCGTTCTAAGCTAGTATTAGTTTTCTGGAGTCAATCTATCATCTTGTCATCACCATCATCATCATCATCATCATCATCATGAGTTGAGCAAACGCTCATTCAGTCCGCCAGAATTGACGGCGCTAATGACTTTATGAGGTCCTAAGAGAGCGTGCTTTCAACAACGGAACGAGGACGATCGACCGCATCACACACGACGCAACGAACCGTGTCGGCTGCTCACACAGACAGACAGACAGACAGACAGACAGAAACACAGACAGACACACAGACAGATAGACAGGCAGGCAGATAGATAGACAGCCCAATAAGTCCTTGATAATTAAGATAGGCAATTAGACAGCTATACTAGGCCTACAGGACAGTCGTTAGAATCCTAGTTAAATTCACCTTATCTGATCTTTCGATTTCACCAAGAAACGACGAAATCTGAGCGAATATCGCTCAGGTAGTAGGCAAACACGACAGAATGGACGAACGGAAGAATGAACGAATGAAGGAATGGATGAATGAGGCGCTGGTTGTGTTGCGTTGTTTCCATGGTTGGTCGACGGTTAGCCAATGACTGCAGTCAAAGACAACTATCGACAGAGTGCCACCGCGTCTGCGCCTGATTTGCGACGGAGCTGAACGGGAGAACGAAAGGCAAAGGAGAAATAGATCACACAGGACTCGCTTATGTCGGATATTCACAGACTGGTGCTATATCAAGACTTAACAACCGTTGATTTTCATTATCCAGAGTCGCAAGGCTTTCTGAAACAGGAGCCTCAAGCTCCGTTCGGGAGCTTCATAGAGTTGGCGTTCAGGAGTTTTCCCGGGTTGAAAGCATTTTTTAGGAATGAGAGAAGACATGTGAGCCGGATTGTTTATACTTAAAAGTAACTTTATTCCTCAATAACTGAAGCTGTAGAATTGCTCATATGATCGTATTTAAATAGATGAGAAACGATTCGTGTATTGTTTGTGACGCTATCGAGAACCAGACAGGAATCGTTACTAAAGAGAATCAGAAAAACTTCACAATTTCGTGGATTCAATAGAGACGTCGAGGAGCGAAACCAAGTCTCAAATGGGAAAAGGATAAGAAATGCCGTGTTGTGGATACATTTGATGCGCTGATATTTTGGAAATCAATATATCAAAACAATTTAATTGTGGATGAAATGAACTTCCCTAAGTCATGACCAAGATGCCTTCTTCAGTGAAGAGAACAGGTTGCCTCACGTCACCTGCGAAGGTCGTTTTGTTGTTGCTGACCCTTACCAGCTTCTTCGGTCTTAGTCATCAGACTTCGGTGAATCTTCTGTGGATGGCATCGCGCAAACTGGCTTTCCAACTGTTCAATGCTTCGACGAATCTTGGAGCACTCGCCTATTCGGCGGGAAAACTGGCGGAGCTCGATATTGAACTGTCGTAAGTGGATCAAATGTCTCTTCTATTGTTAACAATTCACCCTCTCACGTAATGTAATGGTCTAATGGAGGATATATACTCAACCGTATGTCATACTCTTCTAGACCTTCTGGCATGTTTAGGGCCTTTGGAAGTTTTTCAAAGGGAGTTACTTAAAAAGTGATAATTCATTATTCATTCATTCATTACGAGAATTTTAATAGCGCCTCTTCAATGGATAATGCACATACAATACAATTTATGTTTGGCAGTGAAGTAGCAAAGCCTTTTAAGGTTCGTTTTATAGATTTGAGAACCATCGTATGATTACGGGTCTCCCGAACATCTTTCAAGTCATTCCGTTGGCACATTCTGAAGAGCTGCACTATTCCTGATAAACTATTAAAATGAGTACATTGGCTGAGGAAAGCCCAGGCGTTGATGAAGTGACCACTCACACTGGTATACGCCGAGGTTAAGAAAAGTAGCAGCCAAGAATTTAGTTCAATTCAAATTTCAATTCAATTTCTGTTCATTTGCTTTATTCAACACCAAAGCAAGAGTTCACATTACGACTTGTTATAGACGTTCATGGATGTAAATTAAAGGATAAGCTCAAAAGGAACAAGACCGTTACGTTGCCTGGGTTGTTCCTTTCTCAGTCGTTATATACTGCGCATGTATACTGCGCATGTTTCCATGCGCAGTATATAACGACTGCAAATCATGAATCGAAACCAATTGAACCAGAATTGAACCAACGTACAGAATACTCTTGGCTGTCCTTTGGGGTTAGCTCAAAGAAGTACTCTTCTTCTCAAGTGTCTGTTCCAGCAGGTTTATCTATTATCAGAATTCGACCAGAAATGGCGGATGCACCTCTTGCCATCTCTCCACGGATCTTTCACTAAAAACAGAAACCACTTCTTCTCCACAATTTCTATCCTGATTGCCTCTCTTCCCCTAATCTGCCTCACCGCTTGAATTCTAAACACCATCCACCGTACCCGTCTGACTCTTAGATTTTGACCTGGATCCGAATTTTACCTGGCCTGTCTTTCATTCATTCATTCATTCTGGAAATTTATATAGCGCCCCTTCAAGAAATCTACTCAGAGGCGCTCTATCGATTTAGTTTTGACTAAGCACCTTTGAGAAAGCTGGTTCAGCGACTTCGCTTTTTGGACGCTGTAGAAATTTCTAGATTACTATTACGAGTTGAGTAGCTTTTTCAAAGGGAACAGATAAGCTGGCTACTGCGCAATGGCCGGCCTTTCATTGTGTTTACAGGCATCGCTAATGATACACAATGTTCCATGGTCGATGATGGGTTCATACCTGTTCATAGTCCATCATTTTATCTTCTGAGCATCATCAGCCCATCAGTTCATTCTGCTGCTGTACCTGAGCTGTTAGCATCACTGGCATCGCCTTTCATTACAGGGACCTTGCCCGCTTAGCAGGCATTGACACTGGGATAGATACAGCTGCAGACATACACGCAAGCATCCCTAATCCATATGCACACGTACGTATAGAAAGACTTGCAGACAGACTGCATAATCACATGGACACTGACACGCACATATCGTATAATTACTCGCATCTACATAAATGCATAAATGTATATATACAGGGTGGGCCAAAAAAAAGGAACCCCTACGCATTTTTGCTAATATTTCGGCCAAAACTAAGAATTTTTAAATCATGCTTTACAAGCTTAAAGGTAATTCATATCTACGTATAATGGCCAAATTTCACAGAAAAGTTTCAAACAGAACAAAAGTTATATCACTTTTAGTGAGTCCACCCACTGTTTTTGATGGTTCAAAAACGTAACGCAACAAAAAGCAACAAAAAACGATTTTACTAAGTCACTTCTCAAATAATTGTAATCAAACAAACTTGATTATTGTTTCACAACTTGAGTTCAATGTGTCCACCACCAGTGCCCATACATGTTCTGAGTCTTTTTGTAAAGTTTTGATCTCTTTGTTGATGGTTTCCAGAGGTAAATATTTCCACATCAACTTCAATGCGACCTTCAATTCTCTTATCGTTTTTGGCTTTGGTCGCAGATTGTCGTATTTCTCCAGCATAGCTCCCCTTACGTGATTATCCATTTGTTGGAGTGCGGAAGATTTCAACCTTCCGCTGCCTTTACGACGTTCCAGAGCTGGTCCCCTTTCATGAATGCGGAGGCATATTTTTTAACGGTAGGCCTACTCAGCTTCCACTGTTTATGAGGGCAAGTGGCGATTAGAGCTTTTGCTCAAAGACCTTGCTCTTCAAGTGTTTGCATACGCATTTTGTCTATCACTGACACCTTGCCCATCTTGATATTTTAGAAATTTCAATTTCATTGTTTCAATAAAAATTATTAACCTGAAAAATTCTTTATTTACCAACTTGATCGTCTTCTTGCTAAGTGACGTCACAGTGACGTGCAGTTACGCTGGTACCCCGTTTCTTTTCTAAATAGTAATAATAATATGTATCTGGTAATATCAAGTTTGTTTGAAAACAATTATTTGAGAAGTGACTTAGTAAAATCGTTTTTTGTTGCTTGTTGTTACGTTAAGTTTTTGAACCATCAAAAAACCGTGGGTGGACTCACTAAAAGTGATATAACTATTGTTCTGTTTTAAATGTTTTGGTGAAATTTGGTCGCTATACGTAGATATGAATTGCCTTTCAGCCTGTGAAATTTGACTTAAAAATTCTTACTTTTGGCCGAAATATTAGCAAAAATGCACAGGGGGTTCCTTTTTTATGGCCCACCCTGTACATATTATTATAACTAGGAATTTATTAAGCGCCTCTATAGCCTATCATGACCAAGCATCAATCAATAGTGCTGATGGCTGACCAACTGTGAGTGAAGATGTCCCTACATATTAACCGTCTAAGAGAAAGAGGAGGATCGAACCCGTACTCTGCGCTTTACAAGACGAGCGCGCTAACCAAAGGGCCACCGTGTCTAGCATTCATACTTACACAAAAGAGTAGTAGAAGTAAACGTAGTGGTGGTAGTAGTAGCAATAGTGGTAGTGGCGGTAGTAGTACTAGCTGTGGTACTGGTAGAAGTGGTTGTAGCAGCAACAGTGGTTTAGGTGGTATAAATAAAAATGAACATAACACAACTGTAGTTTGTTTATTTTCTCGTTTATCACTTGCAATTTCCTTTTCTGGTGATTCTGTTTCCTTCCAAATTGGAAAAAAGGATTCATTACCGGGATTCGAACTGCAGCAGTAGGAACGCAATTGGAGAGATCTTCGACGTCTACCAACAATCAACGTTTATTCCAGATCTCATTCTGGGACCAATCTGCTCTGATGGTATATACGCTCTCCACACATCTCAACGTCTGTGTATAATGTCTACTCAATGTAGTTCCGACGACTTCTCTATGTTGGCGCTATAGAAATTTAAATAAAAATTGTAACGTTGACTGCAATGAGCAGACTTCAACCTTTTTATAATTACTTTGGACCTACCTTTGAAAAGTTGCTAATTCGCCACAGACTGCCTCTCTGTCTCTTACGGACTGATCTTCTGGATATTGACATAATTACGGCTTGGTTTTGGTGCGCCATCGGTTGATCCCTTGTGCATTATACATCGGCGTAATAGAAGTTACTAATTACAATTAACAATTAACAAATTATTAGTATTGTTACTATTATTATAACTATTACTGTTGCTTCTATTACTACAGTCCTGCTGCTATTATTTTTTCGCTTTCAAATGCGTTGATTAACTGCAGTGAAATGCTCTTCACATTATAATGTTAAATACTTTCGACTGCCTATGTAAGTTCATCAATGTACGATGCTTTCGCGCAATGTTTAAAAGATCATTCTTTTAGCATTTCAACATATTATAATGTGTCTTGCCTTGTTATGAGGTTTAATACATTTACAGATTATCTGTTAATAGCTATAATCTAAGTTTTACTATTTATTATTCATCTTAATTCTCATAATTATCATCATCGTCAACATCATCAACATTAACCTCAGTCTTCATTATCATCATCACCGCCACCATCACCACCACCACCATCATCATCATCATCACCATCATCATCATCACCATTATCATTATCATCATCACCATCGTCAAATCATCAGCATCACATTCGTCGTGCTCATCATCAAGAGAATTGTCTTTATTGTCACCATTGACTTTATTGTTACCATTGTCCCTATAGTCGCCATTGTCTCCATTGTCACCAACACAATCAGCACCTTTAGCGTGTTATTGTACATTGACTGTAGCCATGGAACCAGTTGCTCTGCTTGCGTCCTATCTCGATCGTCCGGTGCTCGGGTGGATCAGCAGTGATCCCAACCTCAGCGACAAATCAACGTTTACGACACTCATCCGAACCCTCTGGCCCATTGTCAACCTAGGTAAGCAATTAAAGGACCTGTTTTTCTTATAATTCGATTCATTCCTGAA
>JACEVL010000942.1:220000-300344 GCA_020284085.1 Aporrectodea caliginosa
AATCATAGAATTACTTTTGTTTTCGTTGGTGTTTGTTGTCTTTGGTTCTTCGCGGCTTCTAAAGCGCCATAATTTCTTGTCGTTGTTGTTTGTGATGTTGATAGGTGGAGCCACAGGTGACATTGTTCTGGATAGTGCTGGTGATCGAATGCCGAGCTATTACTTCTTTAAGATGGGATACAACAAAGCCTTTGACGTCGTTGCCCAGACGAAGGCCGACATTCTGCCGTCTGGAGCAATCAATTGGGTGTGTGTCTTCATACGTAGAAGTATCTATCTGTCTGTCTGTATGTATGTCTGTCTGTCTTTCTGTCTTTCTTTCTTTCTTTCTTTTTTTCTTTCTTTCTTTCTATACCTTCCAATCCAGACATTCATACCTTCCAATCTGTCTGTCTGTTTGTTCATCTATCTCATTGCTTCTTTGCATATAATTATTCTCTCTGGTTTTCTGTTTGTCTTTCTCTCTCTCTTGAACGGTCTTTCTGCTGCCTTGCGAGCGGCGGACTCAATTATTGACTCATTCAAATCTGTACTCAGACTTATTTGTTCTCTAAGGCGTATCCTACTGTTAGTTGATTGTGAGGCGCCCTTGTAACGGCTGTGTTACGGCGCCATATAAATTGTCATTGTTATTATTATTACTAGCAGCGGAAGCTCATAAATGCTTTGCACAATGATTGATTGACCAACTGCTCTCGTCCATGATTTACTTCCCTGTCCCTCTTTTAATTATCTACCAAGTTAATTAACTTTTTGGTTAATTAACTTTATGTTTTTGTTTCTGGTCCTTTGAAACGTCAGGTGATTGAGGAGTTGAGACCATTCATCTGGGGAAATGGAAAGACGGGCATCGAAAACGCACCGCCAGACCAACCACGATGCGGATTCGATAATGAACACTGTCGTACGTGTAATATTTACCACCACCACCGATCACCACCACCACCACCATGATCACCACCACCACTGCCACCGCCATCGCCATAACCATTAGATCACCATAGCACCAAAACCCTTTTTGTTAATTAGCAACTTCTATAGCGCTGGCGTCTAAAGCACAAGGCACGGCGCACCAGGTCAGTTAATTAGAAGATTGGTTAAAACGTCACCCATCAACTACTATCATTGCATTGTGTCAAGTGAAGCGTATCCGATGCTAAGGATTCTAAGAGAGCAGAATCAGGATCAGAGAGTGAGGGGAGGGTTGGCTACTGTCTCTTGATATGGTCTTCTTGATGTGTGTCTCTGTGTCTTTTCCAGAGTTGGCTCTGTACATCGCCACTCCTGTGGCCATAGTCGCTGCTGGTCTCATTGCGGTCGGCATCTACTTCATTCAAAGGTAAATGATGGATGGAAGGATGGAGGGATGGATGGAGGGAGGGAGGTAGGTGGAAGGAAGGATGGATCTCAAATTCTAACCGTAACATTAGCATTGATAATATTGCTATTTCACAAGTGTCTTGTGTGAAATTCCAAGAAGTTTATGTTGATGAACATCTAACATGTAAAGAACACGTAGATATTGCGAGTAAAAATTGCCATATAATATTGGCATAATATCTCTCATTAGTTATGTCCTATCACGACGGGTTAGCCTACCATATATTACAATATATATTACTCCTTAATTTTCCATATTATATCTATCTTATTGCGATATCACTTGGGCTTCATCTTATCGATCCCACTTGACTCGACTCGTCATTCTACAAGAGCGCTCTATTCGCACCATCTGCAAACTCTCCTACGGAGAGTTTAGAGATGGTAAACTCAACCCTTGTTTGCTAATCTCAACTATTGTTTGCCAACAAACCTGGGACCAGTCTTTTTATTCTCTTAACGTAACGTTTTTAATTAAAGATATACCGATTATAATAATTTTCAGAAAGCTTCGCTATGAGAAAGATCTGCTGGACATGGCTTGGCGCCTGAACTTCAATGACATTCAGAGACAGATGTTCGCTGGGATGGGACACAGTCAGGTAATTGATCATAGATCCATTGTGGCCAGGTGCAGGTGCTCGATTCAATTCAACAGTAATAGTTTTTGAATCAACGGAATCAAACATAACAGGTGTAGAACGAATCTTTCGAATACGGAAACTGAGATGATCAAGAGATTTCCTGAATTACTTTCGACATCATCATTACAATGAATATGGTGCACCTAAAAGAGAGTCATCCTTTTCGACTATAGCATGTCCACCGCTTCTTGTGTCTCTGATCTATCGAATTCTGACCTGACTTTAAACATAATTGATTCTGATTTCTGATTGCGATTTCACTCAAAGAGACCAGCGACTTGATGTCTTAGGCACTATAACAATGGCGCTTTAGAAGTCAGCTTAGATTAGTATTTTAAAGTCACTATAGTTAAAGTCTAGTTACATACATAATATTAATAATACGGTACATAAAAACGTGTATGCTTTGTTGGTAGATGAACTTCCGTGCTGGTAGCATGATGCTGAGGAAGTCGAAGACATCTCTGTCGGAGTCCGTTATGGGTCAGACGTACATCAACGTCGGCAGATATCACGGGACTTTGGTCGCCCTGAAGTTCGTTCGCAAGAACAAAGTCAAACTGGATCGATCTCTCATGGAAGAAATGAGAAAGGTTTCGATCAGTCATTTCAAATGAAGCGATCGATCGAATAGCAACTGATACAATCATCTGCTCTGATTACGTTCTTTCATTGCTAAGCTCAGAAACATTCTTAATTAAATCACTTGTTCAACACCAAGAAATAACTGATTTCTAATCAGACAAGTAGCTAATCAGTCAGCATGTTAGTCAATCAATCAATCAGCCAGTTAGTCAATAAGCCAGCCAGTCAATCAGCCAGCCAGTCAATCAGCCAACTAGCCAGTCAGACAGTCACTCAGTTAAGCCATTCGGACAGTCTAGCAGCCAAATCCAGACAATTCGCTGGTCTCAACTAGCTAGTCAGTCAGTCAGTCAGTCAATCAGTCAATCAGCCAGCTAGCAAGTCAATAAACCAGTCAGTCAACCAACTCTTGTGTAATTTAGATGATGAAACTGAAGCACAGCAACTTGAACACCTTCATGGGCGCCTGTACGGAGGCTCCCAACATCTGTTGTGTCTGGGAATACTGTTCGAAGGGAAGTCTGCAAGACATCGTCTACAACGACTCTATCACACTCGACGACGTCTTCAAGTTCTCCATCTGCATCGACATGTTCAGGGTCTGTCTGTCTGTCTGTCTGTCTGTCTGTCTGTCTGCTGTCTGTCTGTCTGTCTGTCTGTCTGTCTGTCTGTCTGTCTGTCTGTCTGTCTGTCTGTCTGTCTGTCTGTCTGTCTTGATATATATTGATTTTCTTCCCTCAATTATAACACTAATGTCCCAATATGTAAAACATGCCTACCGTTTTAATTTCTATCTAAACATTGCCTTATTCTAATATTTAAACATCCAATATGACCTTATGTATAAGTTGCGTACTTGTCAGCTTATTTTTAATAAACGAAAATTGATTGATTGATTATAATTGCTATTGTAATTGCAATTAGTAAGCTATATAGCATCCCTTCAAGGCTACTACTCTAAGTGCCCCCGTCTTGAGGCTAGAATAGAACGTATCGGAGTGGACCCTGGGAAGCAAGCGTGGGGCCAATGGGACGTTGTTCCAGACCAAGGGACCAACTTATATCGCGTCAGTGTCCAATACACAAGGTATCAGCCGATGGCGCACCAAAACTAAGCCATGACCCCGAAGATCAGTCTGTCAGTTTGCACCTTCTAAATTCATTTGAACGCCCTCTTCTAAATTGCCCGTCCAGTCACCTACAGGAAATGATAACCACCTGTTTGGTTGTGACTCCTTCTACGCAGGGCCTTGCTTATCTGCACGACAGCCACCTGAAGGTGCATGGTCGCCTGAAGAGCAACAACGTCATCATCGATGGCAGATGGGTCTGCAAACTGACCGACTATGGACTGGACTGTTTACTGGATGGACAGGACGACGACCCTAACCTCACTGAACACAACCTCTACTCACGTGAGTCGAGACTCTTATTTCTCGTGTATAGGTCGAGGCTACGTGTATAATAGGTCTCAGCCAGTGGCACACAGTTAATTCCATCCAAGTCCTTATGTTTCCAATCCAGGTTGTTCTTGGTCGTCCATGTCTTGGTCTTCGCCTTTCAGAGGTTCATAAAATGTCCTTTTAAAATGTCCAGATACCTAAATACAGATACCTACATACAGATATACTGTATATACTTACATGTATACAGATGCATGAGGTCGTGATCCTGATTTTCTACCCTACATTGTTTCCTTCTTCGGACATTCTCCGTGTTTCATCATAATATGACCAACAGTGTGCATAGTATCACTGCATAAATGAAGGCGGTTGGGTGTTTCAGAGTTGTACTGGACTGCTCCGGAGGAACTTCGTCCTGCTCTGAGGTCATTGAATCGAAGTCGACTGAGTCAGCTGAAGTGTCTGGCTCCATCGGGGGACATCTACGCGGCTGGAGTGATCGTGAAGGAGGTCTTCTGTCGAAACGGACCATACTCAGAACACGAATCACTCACCCCAGACGGTATCTAGGCCTTGTCGCTTGTTATATATGTGCCTTACGTGTAAGTAAGTAAGTAAGTAAGTAAGTAAGTATATTCTTTATTAACCAATTGCTAATCGCACTTTGTTGTACAGACATCTTATAGACACAGTTAAAAGTATATAGCTGTCCCTTATGATATCTGTGCCTTATCTCTTGTGATTTATATGTACATGTATATATACCCAATATCTGGCCACATCTATGCCGTATGCCTCCTAGGTAAGATCTCTGCCGTATGTCCTTCACTCAGATGTAAATATTCGATCAGACTTATCGATCTTGGCTCAGGACTGTATCATCAAAATTTCACAGATCTGATCTTGAACCCAAGGTTCTGAGATTTCGTCGTTTTCTGCTCTGTCATCCTCAGAGGTGATCGCGAAGGTCCGAGCTGTTCCAGAGGAAGGAGGCGGCCACTTCCGGCCCCTGCTCGACGAACTTCCACAGAGTCTGGAATCCGGGGAGCACGTGGCCCATCATCTGATGGCTTTCATCGAAGAACTCTGGGCCGAGGACCCGAAAACGAGACCAGGGTCTCAGGCTGCACTGTCGGCAATCATCAAGATCAATCCGTTCAAGTAAGATCTCTCATCCAACCAACGAAGAAGCTTCATAATGTCCATTGTCTTCTCTGGTATGGGCCTTTTTATAGAGGAGCTAAAGAAGTCTTTCGGTGGATTAGATTGGATCGTATTAGATTACGTATCCATTCAGAATTTATTTCTATCAGCAACCTCTACCATTTGTTGTTTTTATTATTGCTTTCTTTTGATTTGTCTTCGTTCTTAACGAACTTTCCCTGCATTTCAATATAACTCCGCAGCAGTTCCTTTTTCCTTCCAAGTAGCAACAATGATTTCATGAATGCTAAAACAACCATAATCCATGTAATAACCACTACATTGTCGTATGTTTGGGGTCGGATAATATGTCCACCTTGGACCTCCACTGGACATCGCTCTCTGGACGACCTCTCTGATACAACGCAACGCTCCTGGATAAGCTGGTGCCCTGCGCATGGCTTTAAGAGTGGCGCTTTAGAGTTTACTATAACGATTAGTGCGAAATGAAGTATATGATACTTCCAAAGGGTTAATGATGCTACTGGTTGCTGAGACAGTCTTTGTGGAACTGGTCTAGGAGTTCGAATGTCGTGGACAACATGATTAGGCTGCTGGAGAAATATTCCAATCATCTAGAAGAAGTGGTGGACGCAAGAACAAGCCAACTGGAAGAGGAAAGAAAGAATACAGAGCAGCTTCTATACAGGATGCTTCCGAGGTAGGTCACGTCATCTACATGTAAACAAATGCCTTCACCTTTAATCCAGAGAGAGGTGATAAAGGAGTGAAGAGTGTAAGGGTTTCGGTGGCGATTACGGGATGATAACAGAGGTGGGCCAGGCAGACAGAAGTTGCGCAATGTGGTCGATCACATAGAGGCCCTTTACCTTCATGTTTACCTTTTCTTCACCTTTACTTTGACCGTTACCTTAACCGTTACATTTACCTTCACTTTTACCTTTACCTTCATTTTTACCTCTACCTTCACCGTCATTTTTACCTTCACCTTTACATTTACCTTCACCTTTACCTTTGCCTTTACCTTCATTTTTACCTTTACTTTCGTTTTTACCTTTGACTTTATCGTTACCTTCACCTTAACCTTTACCTGAACCTTCACTTCCCGAAAGGCAAAGATGAAGTCGAGTTTCAGCCAGAGAAACAGGACGAAGAACGTTCTTATCAGTTCATTGTTTCATTTTGTCCTTTTGTCAAATTGTTTATCGACCATAGACCGTCTCTCTGTCTAGACGAACTGATTGGATACTGACCTCATTACGGCCTGGTCTTGGTGCACCATCGGTTGAAGCCTTGTGCATTTGACACCGGCACTATAATAGAAGTAACTACTAATTAATTAAAGTAATTTTACTCTACACTGATTTGCTGATGTTTTGTTGTCTGTCGACAGATCGATAGCTGATAAGCTAAAGATCGGACTGGAAGTCGAACCAGAGTCCTTCGACAGCGTCACGCTCTACTTTTCCGACATCTCCGGATTCCAAGACCTGGCAGCAGAATGCTCCCCATTCCAGGTCCAGTATAACGCACCACATGACATCCGCTTTCACCTGACATCAGCCGTCAATCATTATTAACAAACGTTCCACCAACATTTCCGTTTCAATAAACCAGCTTTTGCGAATACGGTCCTCTCGTATCCGCTATAATTATATCACATACGCATTCAGGTCTGCTAATGGCCGAGACATTTTTAGAGTCTACTACAAATGTTACAAACGTTTATATGATTAAAGGCATTCCTGATTCGCCAGACTAACCATTGCTCAACGAGTTTACCTGGTCATCTTTCTCTGATCATACCTAGGACTAGAATTGTTCTTGGTGAACGATCATATTCTGTTGCAGGACCTAAAAGGCTTTGGAAGTCTCTCCCTTTGTCTGTTCGTTCTGCTCAGTCTCTTGTATCATTCCGTTCTCGGCTTAAGACTTACATGTACTTCAAATTGCTTATCCACCACAGGCTGCCTGTCTGATGTCCTGATATTCATCCCCATACGGTTTGGTTTGGCGCGCCATCTGTTGATGCCTTGTGTATTAGACATTGACACGATAGAAGTTACTAATAAAGGGCAAATCTTAGACATGTGCATTTTGTTGTTGACTTGTAGGTGGTCGACATTCTGAACGGCGTCTACGGTCTGTTCGACGGCATCATTCCGAAACACGACGTCTATAAGGTCCGTCAAAGCCACAATGGTCATAATATAATTATGCTGCGCCTTTCAACAACGCATATAATTATATGAAAAAATGCTTAAGAGCTTTTGTGAAGTTTATACCAGGGGATAGGTTGAGTGCTAGACACAAACATACACGCAATGTCACGCATACATACATTTTCACCATCTTACATACAGACATGAATACACACATATATACATAAATGCATGTATACATGCATACATACATATATAAAATTATAAATACATAAATTTGGAGCGCCTCTGATTGGTGTGCACTGTGAGAGGCGCTTTATAAATTTTTAAATATAATCAATACAATAAATGCATTATGCATGCATTCATATATACATACATAAATACATAATTGCATGCATACATATAATTATGCATACATATATATATATGTCATAAATGCATACATACGTACGAATGATCGGAGACGGTCCCCGCCGGGGAGACACACTCAAGCACATCTAGTTGACGTTGCCTGTCTTTGCGTCCGTCTGTCTGAAGGTGGAGACCATAGGGGACACGTACGTGATGGTGAGCGGTCTTCCGCAGAGGAACGGAGACATGCACATCGCTGAGATCGCCAACTGTGCCCTCGACCTCATCAGTGGAGCACTCGACTTCCGGGTTCCACACAAACCGGAACATAAACTGCGCATGCGCATCGGTAAGCCTATCGGAGGGGTTTTTATAGCGCAGTTTTCATAGTGAACAGTTTTTTATCAGTCGATGGTCGCTTCAAGTCTTTTCGTTCTCTTACGTTTTGTTTTCTGTCTGTCTGTCTGTCTGTCTGTCTGTATGTCTGTCTGTCTGTCTGTCTATCCATCCATCCATCCATCCATCCATCCATCCATCCATCCATCCATCTATCTATCTATCTATATCTGTCTGTCTGTCTGTATGTCTGTCTGTCTGTCTGTCTCTCCATCCATCCATCCATCCATCCATCCAAGTATCTATATATCTGTCTCGCTCTGTCTTACGAAATGATCTTCTGAAAAATGGCCTGATTGTGGCTTTCGTTTGCTGCGCCATCGGTTGATGCCACCAGTCCTTGTGCATTAGACAACGGCGCAGCGACATGAGCTGTTGGTTATATGATTATATCCCTGCCAGCGTGTTCTGTAATGGACTCACAATCTCTCACATGAGACCAACATTCCCGTATAGGACCCCATATAGGGGGCATAAGATCCCATCAACTCTCTACCTCCTCATGTTCGCAACTCTCTTAGCGAGACTGTCTTTCGCTCTAAACTTAAAACCTACCTCTTTCAGTCTACTTATGGCTCCTAATGTTTGCATGGCTTCAATATGCACATCTGAACTTTGTAAGGAGGGCATTATCAAATTACAGTTGTATTGTATTGTGTATTGCAGGGGTCTCCAAAGTACGGCCCGCGGGCCACATCCGGCCCGCTAAGGCCTTTAATCTGGCCCGCGGAACCCTCCTTGAAGAAACAAACTGAATTGGGAAAATTGAAAATTTTAACGCCGCTGTACTCTGACATGCTTATTGCCAAAATCCATGTCGCTGTTTGTAAGGCACTGTGCCTGATATGCAATGACACCATTGCAGTGCTTAAATAGTACAATATTCGGAGACACTATGAATCCAAGCTTTCATCGCATTACTCACAATTTACTGGACAGCTGCGCACAGAGAAATTTTTTCTTCGGAATTTTTCGCCCGTGGAGCTTTAGAAAGTCAGCAATGTGGCCCACCGCTGGAAAACTTTGGAGACCCCTGGTGTATTGTATCAAGTAACAACTGACATACCAATGACCCAACTGTTTGTCCATCAAGTGCCTGCAAATGAATTTTGGAAAGATGTTGGCAGAGCCGGATTAACCTATAAGGGAAATAAGCCATGGCTTAGGGCCCCACAACGTTTTGAGGGCCCCCAACTGTCAGGAAATATAAAAATCAGATGGTACAAAGGTCCTATTTGACATTACAAATTTTTCAAAGTAATAAACAATGGTTTTTCTGCAAATCTGGGAAAAAATTTGCATGGCTTTCCGGTTAGGGCCCCCGGATGTCTTAACCCGGCCCTTGGCTTAGGGCCCCCGAAAGTCTTAATCCGGCCCTGGATGTTGGGAAAGTTGCTGACTGGTGCAGTTGTATATCCTGTCAATTCAGGGATCAATACTGGACCAATCGTAGCCAGTGTCGTTGGTCTAACGATGCCGAGATATTGTCTCTTTGGTGATACGATCAACACTACGTCGAGAATGGAGTCTCATGGTCAGCGTAAGTATAACACCCGAAAAGGTCAAGTATGACACCTAGGAGAGTTATGTATGACACCCTAAATGGTCAAGTGTAACACCCGAGAGGATCAAGTATAACACCATGGAGATAGTGTAGCGGTTAGCGTGCTGGACTGCCAATCGAGAGACCGGGATTTCAAATCCCCGCCAGCGCAGACACTTGGTTCAAGATTTCTGCTCCATCTGCGCCCCTAGCAAACTCAGCTACAATGAGTACACCGACCGTACACTGTCGGTGGGAAGATGAGACGGCGAGGGAGAGAATTGGTCACCCGCCCTCATATGCTGAAGCTAAGAAAATGAAATCGCTAACACTTCATAGCCATGGCTGTCTCTGGGCTAGCTTCAGGGACTGCAAAAAACAACATCGGTTACAAGTTGTATGGACGCTGTATCGTCTGACTCGAAGGGAATTACAAATGAGGCGTGAGAGCAAGGGATAAGCGAACCAGTTGGGAACCAATCAAAGGAATCGGTTATGTTACGACGGGCTTGCAACAGGTCGACGATTTATGATCTATAATTATGTTTCTATGTAACCTGTGTTTTTGTGTGTGACAGCCATGCGAATACACGTAAGCCCAAGCGCCAAGGAAGCACTCTCCAAGTTCTCTGGTTACTATCTGACAGAGAGAGGAACCGTCACGATCAAGGTCAGTAAACCCTAGATCCTAGGATCATACACGATAATACCGTTTAGAGATTTACACTACATTACACATTACAGCAAACATCACGCTAAACGCGCCATAGCTGCATACCCTACAGATTGATGACTGAAATTAAAGCCGTAACATATTATGGAAGCAGCCGCTACAGAGGCTCAGTCAAAGTAGTTTGGCAAATTCGTAATCTAAAGCTATCCACATCACTCATGTTTTGAGAACATCGTCCAATGCGTTGTGTATCGCGGAGCAGAGTAGTCGAGTGGTTATCGGTCTGGAATGTCAACAGAGAGAGGTCGGAGGTTCGAATCCCATGCATGCAAATAAAAGTTTATTACGAGATTTTGGGTCCACTTGCGCCCTCTAGCCAACTCAGCTATGATGAGCACACTGATTGCACACTGGCAGTGGGAAGATCACACAGCGAGCTAGAGGCCACCCGCTCTCATATGCCGAGGCCTAGAAATTGAAGTGGCTAACACTCCATAGACATGATTGCCTCTCGAACTAGCTAAATAAGGGATTCTTCTTCTTCCTCTTCTTCTTTTTCTTCTCCTCCTCCTCCTCCTCCTACTCTCCTCCTTCTCTTCCTCGTCATCCTCGTGGCTAACACTCCATAGGCATGGTTGCCTCTCGGATTAGCTTAAGGAACTCTTCTTCTTCAATCTCTTCCTCTTCTTTTCTTCTTCTGCTCCTCGTCCCATCTCCTCCCCTCCTCCGCCTCATCACCTCCTCCTCTCCTTCCATTTTTCCTCCTATTCTTCTTCTCCTCCTATCCTCCTCCTTCTCCTCTTACTTCTCCTCGTCTTCTTCGCGTTGTGCATTACAATATCGGTGCTCTTTCAATCAATATTGGATTCGGTTCGATTTGCCACGAAGATCAAATAAAAAATGTATTTAAAAGCCTCCATAAACCAATCTAGTAATATAGACTCTGAGACATGGCTTCATCTTTCGTGTAGGGCAAGGGTAAGATGACGACCTTCTGGTTGACGGGAAAGGTCGGCTACACGGCTCCTCTGCCCGACTACGAAGAGGAGTTCCAGCACGACATTCCCACTCCACGTCGGCTTCCACCGACGGCTGGAAAGAGCGTCGATGGAAAGACGATGAGACCAAGCATCGAGAGTGGATACTCGGAAACGATCAGCAACCCCGACGTCACGATGAAGGACGGCGTTCGAATATCGATCTCACCCAACTTATCGGCGATCACGCCAATCGATTCCGACATGTGACGAGTTCTGAAATTCACTTAAGCCTCAAATGCCTCCCCCCAATCCCCCTCCCCGTTTTCTGCATTTAGTTCTACAAAAGGTGATTCTAATTGTTTATATATTAGGTATTTTATTTTCGTTTGTTCTTCAGTTCATCCATCTGTTCTTAAATAAAATTAATGTTATTTACTTTCAATGACTTTCATGACAACAATGACTTAAATGACTTTCATATTTCATATATTTACTATATTTAATTTAGTAAATTATTAAATTTCTATTTAATTAATAACAGCGCTCGTCAGTAAGTTGTTGCCCAACGCTTGGCTCTCGAAAAAATCGGACATTTACGATTTGATTAACTACACTGTTACTTTAAAAACAGTGAAACAAGGTCAATGTCTTTGTAATCTTATGGCCACCGATCGCGCACGCCTAGATCTACATTGGTGTTAAGTAAGACCTAATTTTTATCAAGTAGGGCTTACTGGTATGTAATGTAATGTAAATCTTCGAAAATTTCACAGCGCCCACAAGCCACGTCAGGGAGACGAGCTTAAACAACGGCGCTATATCAAGTCCGCAATAGCCAAACTCCTCTGTTCGTTTCGGTGCCAGGACAAAATCCGGGGAGGTCAAGCCGAATCGTGGTTGTATTTGCAATGTATTAATGCAACAGTCTGATGCCTATACAAACAACTATTCACCACGTTCACATAAACGATTAAATACTGAATAAGGTGTTTCTGTTTTGTATGTCATCACAGACATATTTTAGAGATTCTTCTTTTATTGTTCCTTGCGAAGAGTTGCAAGAATTAATGGTTCATGCATGTGCGAGCAATGGGGTGAAGGTAAACCTAATGCCAAGTTGTACACACCTAACATTGATTCATATTAAATTTTGTGCTGGAGTTCTTTCAGTGAAGCCTACCTTAAATACCAATAATATTATTGTAACTTAAGTAAGACAGCAGATTGCAGTTCGTTGCATCTACTTCAGCCCTTTTACCGCACGCAGCAGTATCAAACTACCATACACCACAACACTGTTAGCCCTGAACGATCAACCGCGTAGTGTAAGCCAGGACATAGTAATTCGCCGGAGTATATGGACGAAGCCCGACGCAACGGGGAGGGTATTATTATTATCATTATTATTATCATTATTAGGCTATATTCGTTTATTGGCACACAAGAAACAGCTGGCACACCGCAACTGATCACAGCTAGTTCAAAAGAATAAAGATAGAATCAAAATATAAAACTAGTGTTAACAGGACGGTTCAAAAGATGGAATTTAGTGTTTAGCCTACTGGTAAATTTTGACAAAGACTCTCATGATTATCATTGGTACCAATTTCCGGTAAAGGACACGAGGAACATAATTTCTATTGTCCTTAAAGGGTAGTACATAATTATGAGGTCGGGGCAGCGTTATAATTATATTGGCGTATGTTAGTACATGTACGTGGGAAAAGCTCCGTCAGAACGTGTGAACTGTTCCTTTGGACCGCAGATAGAAACGTATCCTCAGCTTTGGTAACCAACGTCTCCACAAGCTGCAAGATGTGGTCAAAGGGAGAAAGGGTCTAAATCAAGTAATTTTTGCAGACCATCTTCATGTACGACCGCTTTAACCGAACACCACAGTTCAGCAACATACAGGTCAAAGTTTTTCACTTCAGTCGTATTCAGAAAGATACTTTTTGTAATTTCATTACTAGAAACGCAAATTTCAGCAGTGCACTCAGGCTACGTTCTCTGAAAGCCCCGTGCATTTTGCCTTGTGAGTCATCATGTTACTGTACAAAGCAAACCTTTTATCGCATCCGCCACAAGCAAATGGTTTCTCGCCCGTGTGACTTCTCATATGTCCCTCGAGATTAATCTTCTTCGGAAACCTCTTTTTACAGATATTACATTCAAATGGCTTCTCACCAGTGTGCATTCTCATGTGCGTAGGCATATAATTGGCCGCAATGGCTTTACCACACACGGTGCATCGTTTATCCGCTAACCTCTTCTTTCCGTTGTGAGTGTTCATGTGATATCGCAATTCTACCTTCACGCGATATTGCTTGTTGCATAACGAACATTTGTACGGCTTCTCTCCAGTATGAATCGTCATGTGCTCCTTCAAAATATAGGGCTTTCTAAACTTCCTTTTGCAGATGTTGCAGATGACGCCTTTTCTTTGCTCATCTTTGTTGTGAGATTCCTTGTGTCTTGATAAATTGTTACTGGTCTTGAACGATTTATTGCATTGATTGCAAGGGAAAAGTCTCTCCTCTGAATGAATATATTTATGATTGCGAAGACTACCCTCGAGACGGAATTGCTTGCCACATTGATCGCAGGTGAATGGCTTTTCCTGCGTATGCATTGTCACGTGCTTTGACAAACCACTCTCGAAAGCATAACCTTTACCACAAAACTCACAAGAGAAACGTTTCTCGCCATGTTGGTATCTGATATGCTTATACGCATCTTTCTTTTTCTTGTAGACCTTACCACAGTACCCACAGGCAAAAGGTTTCTCTTTGTTGCAGATGACGCCTTCTCTTTGCTCGTCTTTGTTGTGAGATCCCTTGTGTTCTGATAAAGCGCAACCTGTCTTGAACGACTTGCTACATTTATTGCACGGGAAAAGCCTCTCCTCTGAATGTGTATATTTATGATTGCGAAGACCACCCTCGTGACGGAATTGCTTGCCACACTCATCGCAGGTGAATGGCTTTTCCTGCGTGTGCATTGTCACGTGCTTTGAGAAATCACTCTCGAAAGCATAGCCTTTACCACAAAACTCACAAGAGAAACGTTTCTCGCCATGATGGTAGCTGATATGCGCATACGCATCTCTCTTTTCCTTGTAGACCTTACCACAGTACCCACAGGCAAAAGGTTTCTCTTTGTCTCTTATGCGAAACACACCTTTGTTGCCAACTAAGGTAGAACCAGGCGGTAATTTTGAAGTTAACATGGATTCTATGTGATTACAAAATGTAGAAGCTGTACCACGGTCATTATATGCTTGACGAGAAGATGGCGCCAGAACCTCTTTTGCCGACTCTGAATGATCAGACGAAAGCAACGTTTGTTCCATGGTAGAACGTTGTGAGATCTCTGAAGATGAAACTTCCTTTTCCTCTTCATAATATGAGAACGATTTATCGTCTGAATGAATCATCAGGAGCTGGTTCAATCTAGAAGGAAGCGTAAACACCTTCTTGCAGATGTTACAGATTACGCTTTTGCTTAACTCCTCTTCCTTGTGAACTTTGCTATGACTGATAAAACCTTCTCTCGTCTTGAACGACTTGTTGCAAATATTGCAAGAAAAAGGTCTCTCTTCTGCAAGTGCACATCTATGATGACAAAGATCACTCTTAAGTCTAAAGCGCATACCACAAACATGACAGGAAAAAGGCTTATCTGGCGAATGAGTCGTCAAGTGCCGTGACAAATGGTATTGGTCCCCAAAACGTTTGCCACAAAACTCACAAGAAAAACGTAGGTTCTCATCATGCAGCTCTATGACATGGCTTAAAACAGTTTCCTTCTTCTTATAGTTCTTACCACTGAACCCACAAGCAAAAGGTTTTTCCATGTCTTTTGTGGCAAAAATGGGTCGGTCGCCAACTAAAGTAGCACCAGGAGGCAATTTTAAAAGTACCGGAGGATATAAGAGACACCGTAATGAAGAGGATGTACCAGGGTTAGTAATACCACGGCGAGATGAAGACGACGGAACCCCTCGTGCCTCCTCTGAATGATTGGATGCAAGCAACGTTTGTGTTGTGGTAGAAGATTTCAATGCCTCACGAGAGGAAACTTCGTCTTCGTATACGATGCCAGACGCAACTGAAAACCGTTTTTTCCTCTTGACATTTGACGAATAATCTTTGCTCTCGTTTTGATTGTACCATCTTTTCGTAGAATTTGTAATGTGCGACTCCCCGACGATTGCAACGCTGCTCTCAGAAAGAACTTTATTGTGTAGGTTATCAGACGATCTTTGGAGTTCGCTCTTCGAACAGCTTCTCATTTGAGAGCCAGAAGTAGTTTCTGCTGATATACTTGACAACATTATGAGGCTAAGTATTTCCTGGATTTGACTGTCTTCCAAAGAACTGTCCAATAATTGATCCACAGGCACGGTGCAATTAGTTAGAGGCAAGACACGCTTTTGGTTCGTCTTATCTTGTGTTTCATTATTTTTATTTAATTTCTTATCACTTGGAAGTTGGAAAGGAACATCAGCAGATGCAGCAAAGTTATCAACATCTCTTTTAATAACCGAATCCTGAGTATCTTCTTCATGTATCTCTACATCTTGACAATCACTTTCTTCATAAATTTCCGTATTCGATGAGGACGCAATGGAACTGCATTCATCATCAGAAGCGTTCGCTGGAAAAGGCACCATGAATAAATGATTAGCACATTATAAGCTAAGAACCTCTAAAATGAAACTATTCAGAGATGATTATTACGAAAAAGGCATATAACGATACTATAGTTTGAGAAATCTACAATATTTGGGTAACTGTAATTAATGAGTCAACATAAAAGAACATCTGAAACTATTGACACGGATTTTTGGACATCAGTAAGTACATGACGCCCACGATGCCAGACAAGATGTTGTGAGCCTTTAGTCCATCCAATTTGGCGTTGAGTAATGATGGCACTCAAAGCATAACGTCATTGATTAATACAGTTAACCAAATATTCTAGATTTCTCAATCCTCTGATCATTCAGGAAGATTTTCCATTAGACAAGTATGGACGTCTTGTGACAGTTGTGGATTGAGTGAACAGAAATGCTTAAAATTTAGAAAGAAACAATTGCAATGTAAAGAGTAATTCGTACCTGCTTCATATCCGATCATGCTCGAAGCATCCTTTGTTTTCTCGGAAGGACTTCCTGTTGAAGGTTCCACTTCACCTCGGTCAGAGTCGATGATCGAAGTGTCAATATTTTCAGATGTTCTACTATGTTGACTATCATCAATTTCAATTGGTTGACTGAGATTCTCAGCTGCAATCGTGTCATTCGCGATATCAATAAAATATCGTCCTCGTTCAAGGAGAAACTTCAAAGATTCTTGGTCTTTAGCGGTAGAGAGTGGAATGGAGTTGCAACTAAGTTTAACGTCTTTGTTATTTCCTCCACCTCTGCTCTGAGTTGTTGTGATATTTAGATCACCTCCAGTTTCGTCAGAGGTCCCTTGCATAATGCCTTCGTCATTGAGTGCAAAAGGTTTTAAACCATTAGAGCCACAGATTGTAGATTTCTGTTCAATATCGCATCCATGGCCCATGATTAAACTGAATTCTTTACCTCTATCAGCAGAGTCGGAGTTTTGGTGATCAGTAGAAAGTCTTTGCTCAGGTTTAACATTCTGTCTTTTCTTTTGCATTACGCTTTCTTGTAAACAATAATCATGGCGTTCCTCTATGGTTTCTGGAATGGAAACATCGATAAGAGAGACATCCAAATGCTCTTGCTGTTCTCCATTAACACTTGCAGCTTTATGTGAATCTGAAAAATAAAACTCACACTGTAAGGTGAAGGTAACACACTTGCATTTGAGCCTCGCTAGAGAATTGGCATAACTACAAAGCAAAGGTACAACTTGTTTCAATGCCAGTATAGAAACCCAGAGGCACAATGGGAAAGGTAGTAAACTCCTTCAAAGCAACTTATCCGAAGCAAACAAGTAAGCAACAACTGTTCACCTGTAAAGGTTATACACTCCCTTATGCTTTCACAGAAACTCTTTAAGAGCACATTTCTGATACAGATGGATCATTCTACCTCGGACCTTGTACAGAAATCCAATGACTGAACATTTTAAAACCATATGAGATTAAACAACTAAACAATCACAAAATATCTACAAAATGTTTTAGAGCTTTCAACACACCAATCGGAACCAAGAAAACATAGGAAATATTGCGCATACAATAATATTACTGCTTCAAAAGGAAAGTCCAAGAAAGCAAACTTCAAACAAAACAACAGAAATTTTATGGAAGAAACTTGAAGCAACTTTAAAGACACAATGGTTTCAAAAGCAAAAATGTATTGGTCTGCCTTTAGCATGCAATTCTCATAACTGAAAGCTTAACTAATTAGCCATAAGGTACAAGAAGACACCTGAATACTAATTATGAACTAGAAGAAAAAAAAGAAACTCTTCTTTCTGTACCTTTCAGTTCATTCGTCTTTGCAGTAGCGTTCAGTGTATTCAGATAGTTTTGCAACAGCTTATCAAATACTCCAGCTGATGCACTGATATCCACTAACTTCTCTTCAGTTATGCATGCCTTCAGAAATCCATGAAACATCGCTTGTAGATTTGTAGACTCAACTGGACCTACTGCATCAGTGGCGTGAATCTCAGTTCCTCCTGATCTGCTCTGCTCATATACAGTCGGAGATTCATTCTTAACTTCTTCCCCTCTGATTGTTGTGTTAACCTGTACTCTTCCTATCTCCTCGGTGCCATAGCAATGTCTGTCTATTTTGTTATCAGTAAGTGTGTCAACCACCCGAAGACTCTGACGCAGGTATCGCATACCATGCTTATCATTCAGATTCTCGCGTAGATCTGTTGTTGACGCAACTTTAGAAACCTTCCGATGTCGCTGATAAGAGCTATGAGGAATGCTTAATGGGTCGTGGATTTCGCTCTTGCACTTTGACTCTGGTGTAGGAAGAGCTGAACGTTAAACAAGAACATTTACTACCATCAGCAGAAGAACAACAACAACGAAACAAGATCTTAGAATAATATTATTAATAAGCATGATGAACTTAACCGATCATAAGCTTACTAATAAATAGCAGTAGTAATAACAGTAATGAAAATAATAATAATGTCCTATCATAATGAAAGAATTAAAGTAGTAAATGCAGAATATTTCCAGTTTTTATTCTTATTAATCAAATGCTGCAATCCATATATAAGAAAAAGTGAACACTTGAAATAGGCTCATCAATTCATTTGCATATTCATTAGATCTTTTCGGTTGAGCTGTTGACCTTTTCAGTTGACCTGTTGACCTTTTCAGTTGACCTGTTGACCTCTGCATGAATCACTGTGCAGCATTTGTGTTTTAAATATGCGATTCGATGTAGAATATAATAATAATTAATTATTGCAAAAATTAACAACAGTAATAATAAGAATGTAATAATAGATATATCAATAATGTCATTACGGCCACTAGGAGTAGTAATAATAATAATTATAATTTATTGTAACAACTAATAATGGTAAAATAATTAGACAATAATAATAATAATAATAATAATAATAATAATAATAATAATAATAATAATAATAATAATAATAATAATAATAATAATAAATAATAATAATAATAATAATAATAATAATAGAGACAATTATCACACTGTGGCAATAGTTAGACTTAAGTGTTTCGTGACTGTAGCCTCAGTGAAATAAACGGAAATAGTCGAAATTGAAAATGTAATTCTTAGAAGAATGAAAATGGAAAATTATCACAATTCTCAAAAGAAGAACTGGTCAAAATACTTTTTTCAGAATTGTGTGGTCTACTCTGCCTTTCACAATTGTACGTAAAATACCTAGAGTCTTTTGTACGTCCGGACCATCATTGCAATTCACGCTTTCTCTGAAACAATCCAAGAAAACAGACAGTCAGATGAGGGTTCATAGTTATATACATACATCGTAAATCAATAAACACACTTTTACTAGTCATTTTATCATTTGAAAAATTCCGAAATTAAACCGCGTTGGTTACCTAAACAATTTGCTAAACATTTAGCGGAACCTTATGTTCCTTTGGGTATGCCTATTGACGCCACTGCACATGAATGTCTTGATTGTGTTTGTATGTGATAGTATTATGGTGATCAATAAAAAGAATTGATTGATTGATTGATTGATTGATTGATTGATTGATTGATTGCAGAATGCTTTAGGATACTATGTTTGACAAAAAAATGAACATGTAACACAATGAGAACGTTAAAATTATCGTCGGCGGTTTAAATATAAATATTATATATATCAATATACATCTATAAAGCTATATATATATATATATATATATATATATATATATATATATATATATATATATATATATATATATGAAAATCGAATATAAATATGTATATACAATATACCTAGGTGGATAGCTTATGTTCTCTGTCGTTCCCTGAAATGCATAATAAAGAAATGTATTGTATAACTGCATCAACAACAACATTGGTAATATACATCATGCGGTCCTCAGTAACTTACCTAAAGGTAGGCCTAAATATTATGATGCAACGCAGTGACGAATCGGTTGCGCTCTTGGTTTGCAAACCAACGATTACTATATAGTCTGTTAATCAGTCGTTCTATAAGTTATAACCACCGATGGAAAGTTGTTTGCACCCAAATGCCCTAGTCACTGAGCAGCAGAATTTAAAAGTAAAAGCAATTCCAGCAATGCAATGGCCCTGTGTACACAATCATCCGATTAGTCCATTGCCATTTAAAGGGTGAAAGATATAACCACCTCAACTATTATACACACCATTGTTTTATCTTGGAGTTTAACTTTGTTTAACAGCAAGTACTCCTATATTTGAAAGCTCGACCCACGACTGAAATACTACTACTGCAAATATACAAGAGATAAGAACAGCAACAAGCACAGACTCATCCTTCAGAAAAGTAAGCATAGGCTATTATATGGAAGCTTGCGCTGTTAGCAAGTAAGTGAACAGACAAATAAAACAAAAATTCTTACATGCTTCTGACATCAATGCTGCTCAAGATTGCAGCATTTAATTTCTAAATCAATTTGGGAAATTATTGTTACAAGTTGCGTTAAAACCGTTCAGCAGCCCAGTCGATAAATTACCGCAACACAATTTAGAGCTGATATCATCTTCAGCTCAGGTCCACTGGTGTCAGCCTTATTTCATGAATTTGCAGTTAGCCATGTGCAAATGGTCATTGTACCTCCTTCATTCTTTGAAGCACTTCAACTTATAGCTACATGGCAATAAATTCATTTATGAATAAGTTCAATATAGTTATAATGTGCAGCGTGGTAAAATAGAGAAGTGCAGGCACAGAGGTATGCTGTCAGCCACTTCTGGTTCATAAACGCCCACAATTAATTGAAGGCGTAACACTATCCCACAAAGTGGTGATGACTAATCCCATTTTCAGCCTTTCATCCCCTCCCTCTCCTGTTACCTTCTTCCTCCCCACTGCTCCTCCCTTCCTTGTCCCAGTACACCTGTTTATTATGCTTTGTCTTGCACTTTAAGGTAACTCGCCGATAGCAAAGAGGACATGTTTGCATTCTGTTTCACAACTGTTTATATGTTGAAACCATACGATAGACTATCGGATAGAGCTAAACAGCAGTCACTCGTGAAACATTGATAGGCCTACACAACGAAGCGCTTTCACCATCACTCTTAAAAGTGACGATGACCGGACACCACCGTCACAATACAAAGTAATCCCGCAGCCTAGGACCAAACTATGTTTTACACCGATAATCATGTTTAATCCAGCTGTATTTGAGAAATTTGCCAGATTTAAGCAAAAATACACAGTAATAGCAACTCTCCAAAATTCCCACCGCTACAGAAAAACTACGTGAAAAGAAGACCAGCTTAGATACCAGCGCTATATCAAATCAAGTCTGCAGAAACCAGGCACCTATTGGTCAGTTTCGGTGTTAGACCAAAAATCAAGGGGTAAATGCGATCATGCTATGACTTTGTTGCATCAACGAACACGATACTAAACATCACAAACTACGGTTTTCCTAGCTTGTTTTTTCTAGATTAATTATTCGCCGAAACGTCCGTGGAAAGACAGAGAAGGCTAACCATCTGCGGTAACGTCAAGAAGTTCCGAAAAAACTTAGACGCTGACATCTTCTCGCAACCACGATGAAACGATAAAAACACGTTTTATCAACTAATTTAAAATCCGCTAAATCAATAATGCTGTTTAACAAATTTAGAAGAAACTAAAGATCACGATTAACAGATGCAAAAGATCACGCCTGGTCAGAGTTCAGAGGATAGCAAAACATTGCTGCCTCCCAACAGCCAATGGATTTGCAGTTATCTAGGTCAGTTTAACATTAGCCAATCATTTTGCCTGTACCTGCGTACATGAATCTAACATCCTGTATAATACGAAAACCGTGATTCGTCCAAAGATTTTAACAGGGAGGAAGATGGCCTACTTAAAGAATATTGGCTTGCGCAGTGCGAATGAGGGCGCGCAAGGGCTTCTGGTCTAACCAGTGTGAAAAGTTCCTATCTCTACAATGTTAATATCCATAAGTTAATGAGGCCGTACGCCTGCTACTGAGGCCGTACGCGTACTGTAACAGTGTAGCTTCGCTTGGGAATCGGAAAAACGAAATTCCAGGATTTTTTCGCTGGTATTGCCACAGTTAAAGGCTGCACAATAGTGCGGCATGTTGCCTAACTTTCTACTCGGCTAAAATGCTTAATTTCTATTAAGGTCTTCGAATAAAACGACTTTTAACCGACGGATTTTAAGATCGGAACTTTTCGTCACACTGGTTTGACCAGAAGCCCTTGCGCGCCCTCATTAGCAGTTTTCTCATTAGTGGTTCATCTTCCTCCCTGTTAAAATCTTTGGATTCGTCGGTCAACAGGTCGTTGGTCAACATGGATAATAGTACTGCTTCTATGAAGTTGCCCGACGATGCTTTAGCGCAGTACACCTTTGCACACGTAAAACGAAAGACTAGTCACGCCAGTAAACATTTTGACGAAAGAATGTAAATGTTCTTCTATTGCGACCATGTAGCCTTGACGTTGCGCGTCTGTCAATTTATTTCTCATGCGAAATCCTTGATCCATGGGTGTCACGACATTAGTGTTTCTATCTACGGGCCCTAATGCAATGTAAAATTTTAGAAATTTCTCAGATCCATGGTCATGATGCCAGGCATGAGGTCGTTGCATGATCGCTGCATGCCAGGTCGAAGTTCTTAGGAGAGAAAAGCCACGTTGAACTTCATAGGCCGGCTAGCAGACTCAAATACATTTTTGTTTAAGATCTCATAGGCCTACCTGCATGCAGATAAAATATAGCTAGGCCTACAATACAACGTAGGCGTATACTTGTATTTATCACGAGCTATAATTATTAACAGTCTTATTCGAAGGACGCGTTACAACGTAGAGACAAATTATAGTAGCCTACTTGAGAAGAGATGAGTCTTAGGCTTCGATTTACGAACAGTAGGCATAGGCCTAATCGATTATCGAGGAGGATCTATATATGCATTGGTTCTGGTGAAGAGTTCCATTCAGCTGGACCAGCTACTTCAAACATTCTCTGTCCAAATAGTCGATTTACACGTTTGATTACAAAGTCTTCTTTTGAATCTGATCGCAATCCACGTCTTGACTCAAGAGAAGCACAATTAAGGTCACTAAGGTGTGACTAAAGATGATAAGCAAGTTGGAGCAGAACGTGATCATCATATAATTCGAATCGTTTATTCAACTTTATTGTGTTAACAACAGACATAACGCTGTATAAAAAAACTGGATATTATAATAATCTGAAGTAATAGCTTAGTACGAGTTCAGGAATAACACACGAGATATAATATTCTTTGAGTCTTTGTAAGTCTTTGTTAGAATGGTTTAAGTTACTGTATGTGGTCTGACCCTAACAAAATACGGCGTAAAATGACCGAACTCCGAAATTCTGCAGTTTTTCGGTTACTCCACCAACATCTGAATCAAGCTCCTTTATCTATCACCCCTAGGGCTTTCCACTCAAAACTTAAGTTTCACCTCTTCAAGAACTCATAAACAGACGCATAATTATGATCCAGATCCCCCACCTTCCAATTCTCGAACCAAACGACTATTAACGACAACCACCTTTACAGCTGATCTGCCTCCTCTGATCGTTGTTCCGGCAACCGCACTCGGCCCTCATTCGGACTACACTCTGACTCGGCGCGCAGCAGGCGTGACGGATCAACTGGTGCACATGCCTTGTGCTTGGCTTTCGCCTTTCGACTGGCGGTTTAGAAGTTTGGAGTTTACGATTACGATGATACGATCACAATCAATTGTCTGTTTCGGGCGGCGTTTGCCGTAGATGACTCTTTATCTGTCGTGATGGCTTTAACATCATAGACTAGATCGAGATGTTGTGGCATGGGCGCTGTTTTGGGCTGCCAGCTTCGCTTGTTTAGGCCTAGGCCTACCGTGTTTTATATGTATGTAAAACAGAGTGCGGTTATAGGCAACTGGTAATATAAAGAATATAATAATAATAAATAATATCTTTTCTTTAATTTAGCGCCTGACAAACGCACTGCGCTGTACATTTACATGTTATGCAATTGAAACAATCTTAACTAGTTAACTACTAACAGAACAGACAGCCTGTAATACACGGCGCTAATAGCAGCCTACAAAGCAAATCCGCCCTACGGGGCTCGAACTCGGTACCTCTCGCTCTCTTCGCCAGATGTTATCCAACGCGCCACCGGACTTACTTACTTACTTGTGCCAAAACAAGGAATTAACATATTTATTTAGATAACACGTAGCCTATAATTATTATAATAGTCCCAGCTGTTAGTTAAGTTATTTATTTCTCCTATTATAATTATTGACTATAATCAAGGAGGTACGCAAAATTGTAAAATATAGACTGCAAGTTTTTCTATATAGCGACCCTGTGGGAACCTGGCTGTCTGCTATTGACACAGATAAACCTGAACTTAGATGCCAATCTGCCTATCCACAAGGCAGAACATAATGGTCTCATTAGTACACGGTGGTCTATTAAATGAAGTAGAAACTAAATGGGTCGGGAGCGCTTCCCAGTACATAATTTTCCAGGGGCGCTACATAGGCCTATATCTCTGAAACGAACGTTGGTAGTAACTGCTTTATACAGCTGCACAGGTTTCAATACAGTACAGGTTGTACTGAAATAACTAAGCAGACTACAAAATTTAGGTGCGGTCATAACCACTCCCCATGTCCGCATTCGATATCCTCCCCACACTGCACACGTCATTTATGGATGCTCCCCATGCATTTTTCCTTATGAGTCATCATGTTACTGTACAAAGCAAACCTTTTATCGCATCCGCTACATTCAAAGGGTTTCTCGCCCGTGTGACTTCTCATATGTCCCTCGAGATTTATCTTCTTTGGAAACCTCTTTTTACAGATATTACATTCAAATGGCTTTTCACCAGTATGCATTCTCATGTGCGTAGACAAATAATTAGCCCCGATGGCTTTACCACACACAGAGCACGTTTTATCCGCTAACCTCTTCTTTCCGCTGTGAGTGTTCATGTGATATCGCAATTCTACCTTCAGGCGATATTGTTTCTCACAAAACGAACATTTGTACGGCTTCTCTCCAGTATGAATCGTCATGTGGTGCTTCAAATCAGAGGCATATCGAAACTTCCTTTTGCAGATGTTGCATATAACGCCTTTTCTTTGCTCATCTTTGTTGTGAGATTCCTTGTGTCTTGATAAATCGTCTCTGGTCTTGAACGACTTTCTGCATTTATTACAAGAGAAAAGCCTCTCCTCTGAATGTGTATATTTATGACGGCGAAGATTACCCTTGAGACGGAATCGCATGCCACACTGATTGCAGGTGAATGGCTTTTCCTTCGTATGCATCGTCACGTGGTTTGACAAATCACTCTCCTGTGCAAAACGTTTACCACAAAACTCACAAGAGAAACGTTTCTCGTCATGCTGCAGTGTGATATGGCCATATACAGATTTCCTACACTTGTAGGCCTTACCACAGTACCCACAGGCAAAAGGGTTCTCTTTGTCTTTTGTGTGAATCAGTCCTCGTGAAGTAGAACCAGGCGGTAATTTTGAAGTTACCTTGGACACTATGCGAGTAGAAGATGTACCATGGTCATCATTTGCTTGACGAGTAAATGACGCTGGGACTATCTTTGACGACTCTGAATGATCGGATGAAAACAACGTTTGTGCCACAACGGAACATTGCGAGCTCTCCGTAGATGAAACTACCTCTTCATATGAGAACGATTTCTCGGTGAAATGAATCATCATGTGCTGTTTCAACGCAGAGGGAAGCGTAAACACCATCTTGCAGATGTTACAGACGACGTCTTCTCTGTAAGAATCTTCACTATGAACTTTGCTATGGCTGACAAAATCAGGCTTCTCCTTTGGATGTCTTAAGTTATGATAGCAAAGATCAGTCTTAAGTCGAAAGCGCATACCACAAATATGACAGCAGAAAGGCTTATCTGACGAATGAGTCGCCAAGTGTCGTGACAAATGGTATTGGTCCCCAAAACGTTTACCACAAATCTCACAAGAAAAACGCGGCTTCTCATCATGCTGCTGTATGATATGGCTAAACACAGCATCCCTATTCTTATAGTATCTACCACAGTACCCACACGCAAAAGGCCTTTCCATGTCTTTTGTGTCAAAAATGCCTCGGTCGCTAACTAAAGTAGCACCAGAAGGCAGCTTTGAAAGTACCAAGGGATCTACGTGATTCCAAAATGAAGAGGATGTACTAGGGTTAGTAATACAATGGGAAGATGATGACGACGGAACTTCTCTTGCCTCCTTTTGATGAAAGGATGGAAGCAACGTTTGTGTCATGGTAGAAGATTGGAATGTTTCAGGCGATGCTTCGTATACGATACCTGCACCAACTGAAATCCGTTTTTCCATCATGACATTTGACGAATAATCTTTGCTCTCGTTTTGATAGGACTTTGTTTTCATAGAATTTGCAATGCGTGACTCCCCGACGATTGCAACGCTGCTCTCAGAAAGAACTTTATTCTGTAGGTTATCAGACGATCTTTGGAGTTCGCTGTTCGAACAGCTTCTCAGGTGAGAGCCAGAAGTAGTTTCTGCTGATCTGCTTGACACCATTATGAGGCTAAGTATTTTCTGGATTTGACTGTCCTCCAGCTGAATGGGTAGGTTGTTTGTGTCAATATGGCCTGAATTGTTTGATAATTCATCCACAGAAGCAGTACAATTATTTACAGACAAGAAAAACTCTTCAATTGTCTTCTCTTCTGTTTTATTTGATTTCCCTTGACTTGGAAACTGGAAACGAACATCAGCCGATGCAGCTAAGTTATCGACATCTCCTTTATTAATCGATTCCTGAGTTTCTTCTTCGTTTATCTCGATGTCTTCACAATCACCTTCTTCATAAATTTCCGAATTCGACGATGATGCAATGGAAATGCAATCATCATCAGATATTACCACTGAAAAAGGCATCATGCATAAGTGATTAGCACATAATAAGTTAAAATCCTTTATAATAAAACTCTTCAGAGATGCTAATTACGAAAGAGGCGTATAGCATTTGTTCAGTTTGCTCCACATATGTACTTGAAGCCATAAGGCCAATGTTGCGAGGTTGAGGCCATCCAATTAGTTGAAAAATTTGGAAATCGAAGCCTAACATCATCAACTGACACATTTCAGAAGATATTGCAGATTTTTTTAATTGAACCTCCTTATCATTTGTGGTGTTCAATAAATAAAAGGAGGAAGTGTCCGTGAGTCTACACAGGCGCTATAGAAATGCCTTAAAATCCCAAGAGAAAGATTGTAATTCAATTCAGTATTTCATACCTGCTTCATCATGTCCGATCTTCATCGAAGCAACGTTTATGTTCTCAGATTGACGTTCTGTTGAAGGTTCGACATGAACTCGGTCCGTGTCGATGGATGAAGTGTCAATATTTTCATAATTCGTTTCATGCTGACCATCAACAATTTCAGTCGGTTCACATAAATGCTCAGCTGTAGCTGCTACAATCGTGGTATGAATATTATTGCTCGAATATCGTCGTTCTTTAGCTGGAAACTTCTTCTGCCCCACGCTTTCTGGGAAACGATTTTCACAGTCTTTCATTCTGGTTTCTTGTTCGGAAATGACGACCACCGGAACATCAAAATGTTCTTGCTGTTGTACATCTACACACGCTGCTCTACGAGCTTCTGAAAAAACAACATAACTTTGATAAGTAAAGGTAGCACACTTGTTTCTACTTTCTAGGCCTGTATATAAACTCACTCGTTCCAGGGAAAAGTTAAAGGTAACATCTGTTTATATTGATTCATTCATTGATTCTGGGACTTATATAGCGCCCCTTCAAGAAACCTACTCAGTATCACTCTTAGCCCACCCACGGCTGAAGAAAAAAGACTTGAGTGATTTATAAAACCCAGTTTGATTGGTCAGAGGTAGCAAACGCAGCTCCGATGTCATTCGAGATGGATGACCCTATAACCTTGGCCTGGCAGCGAAGCGAGCCCGTGGAACTAGGATTTCCCTCGCCGCAGAGCGAAGCCCCCAACGCGCTACAACGTCGGACACTTGCCGGCAGAGGTCGCGCATGTAAAATGAAGAACAGCCAAGGTGCAGCGTGAAACCAAAGCAGCAATCCCATATGAGATCCGTTGAGCCACAGGAAGCCAGTGCAACACATCGCACATGTAGGCAGACCGGAGCGAATTTAAGAATTCGCCCAATGAGTCGGGCAGCCGAGCGTAGAACTCAATCTATAGTCGCCCCCAGAACCCCGACGGGGAGGTCAACCAGGATCGAATAGCAGTGGACAATTCGACTAGTAACGAAAGCATGCACAAGAACCACTAGTGCGTCATGTGAAAGAGAGCGAGAAACCACTCGGTGATGGTGCAGCTCATAATAGCAGCTTCCAGAGACAATGTTCACACGTTGGGAAACACTAAGTTCAGGTCAAGGGCGACATCCAGGTCTGTTCGATGACAACTTCACCACTTAGCTCATATCAAATACAACAAACAACCTTATAAAAATATATCAATAGAAGAAAAACTGTAAACTTATCTCTTTCGTACCTTCCAGATCATTCGCCTTTGAAGTGACATTCAGCTCATTTAGACACTCTTTAAACAACTCATCAAAGATGTCAGTTGGTGCCACGACTTCCTCCTCAGTTTTCTCATCCTTCAGACTTCCATCAGCCATCGCTTGCAGACTTGTAAACTCAACTGGACAAACAACATTGGCGTGAATCTGAGTGTTGGAGAGGCTGCTCTGCACATCTTCAGCTGTGTTAGTTTCTTTCTCTCTTCCAGGCAAACAAATGGGTCTGATGTTGGTTACTGTGTCTACTTGCTCGCCACCTAACAAGCGTTTTAACGGGTTTACGCCGGAATGAATCATCATGTGCAGTTTCAAAGTAGATGGAAGCATAAACACTTTCTTACAGATGTTACACATGAAGTCCTTTCTGCACGCATCTTCCTTATGAACTTTGCTATGGTTGAAAAAATCGTCAGGAGGAAGTTTTGAAAATACCTCGGGATGTGCGCGATTTCCAAATGAAGGGGAAGTACCACGGTTATTAACTGAATGACGAAATGATGACGAAGGAACATTTCGAGCGACCTCTGAATAATCGGATGAAATCAACGTTTGTATTGTGGTAGAACATTGCGATCGCTGAACAGATGAAACTTGGTCTTCGTAAACGATGCCAGCTGCAACTGAAATCCGCTTTCCATTAACGGATTTTGATGAGTTACCGTTAGCTTCACTTTCATTGGATTTTGTTTTCTTTGCATTCGAAATCCGTAACACGCTCATGATCGGCATTCTACTCTCTGATACAATTTTACTGTACACGTTATCAGACGATCTTTCGAATCCATTCACAAGTCCACTCTTCGAATAGCTTAGTTCAGAGACTGGAAAAGATGTTGCTAATCTACATGGCGCCATTGGAAGGCTGGGTTCTGACTGGAAGCTATTATCAGTCTGTTGAAAATCGCATTCATGACCCATGATTAAACTGAATTCTTTACCTCTATCAGCAGAGTCAGAGTTTTGGTGATCAGTAGAAAGTCTTTGCTCAGGTTTAACATTCTGCATTACGCTTTCTTGTAAACAATAATCGTGGCGTTCCTCTATGGTTTCTGGAAAGGAAACATCTGTAAGAGAGAAATCCAAATGCTCTTGCTGTTCTCCGTTAACACTTGCAGCTTTATGTGAATCTGAAAAATAAAACTCACATTGAAAAGTAGAGGTAACACACATTTCAGCCTCTCCAGGAAGTTGGTAGAACTACAAAGCAGGATGCCAGAGCAGAAACTCAAAGACACAACAGGAAATGTAGCACACACTACACCATAGAAATTTCTTAAAGGCACACAAGTAAAGAACAGAAACCTTATCTCATGCTTTTATAGAACAAACACTGAGACATATAAATGCATCACTTCTATTTGTATGTACCTATAGAAACCCCACTGAAAAGTGTAAAGGTAAAGTGCTACACTTGCTTATGCTTTCGAAGAAACTTTTAAAAGCACATTTTCTAAGGTAGATGGATAATTCTACCTCGGATCATGTACAGCAATCCAATGACTGAACGTTTTAAAACTATTTGAGATGAAGCAACTAAAGAATCAAAGACAAAAAGATATCTTCAAAAATATTAGTATCTCAATACTGCAATTTAGGAAACAAGAAATATAGGCTAAGTTACTAATACACTACTATGTTGTGCTTCAAAAGCAAAGTCTAAGGAAGTAAACTTACAAGAAACCAATAGAAATTTCATGGAAGCAACTTTAAAGATGCATTGGTTTCAAATGCAAAAGATTTTTTGATCTGCCTTAAGCATGCAGTTCTAATAACTGAAAGCTTAACTAATAAGCCATAAGACACAACAAAATACATGAATACTAATTATGAGTAGAACAAATAATAAGAAACTTCTCTTTTCGTACCTTCCAGATCATTCGTCTTTGCAGTAACGTTCAGTGTATTCATATAATTCTGAATGTTCAGCTTATCAACAACGCCAGCTGGTGCAATGACTACCTCCAACTCCTCTTCAGTTTTGCATTCTTTCAGACTTCCATAAGCCATCGCTTGTAGACTTGTAAACCCAACTGGACCTAAATTAGTTGCTTCAGTCTCAGTGTTTGATGAATCTCTGTGCTCATATTCATCTGTAGATTCATTCTTAACTTCTTCCCCTCTGATTGTTGTGTTAACCTGTACTCTTCCTTTATCCTCTGTGCCACAGAAATGTCTGTCTATGTCCTCAGCAGTGATTGTGTCAACCACTCGAAGATTCCGACATACCTGTACTTCTTGCATGCCATGCTCATCATTCAGGTTCTGATCTACATCCTTCATTGACGCAACTTGAGAAACCGTCTCCTGATGCCGATAAGAGCCATGAGCAATGCTCAATGGGTCGAGGATTTCACTCTTGCATTCTGACTCTGGAGCATGAGATGCTGAACCTTAAACAAGAACATTTACTACCATGAGCAAAAGAGCAACAACACTGAAACATGATCTTAGAATAATACTATTAATAATCATGACGGTTATGACTGATCATCATCATAATAATAATAATAATAATAATATCTTTTCTTTAATTTAGCGCCTGACAAACGCACTGCGCTGTACATTTACATGTTATGCAATTGAAACAATCTTAACTAGTTAACTACTAACAGAACAGACAGCTTGTAATACAACGGCGCTAATAGCAGCCTACAAAGCAAATCCGCCCTAACGGGGCTCGAACTCGGTACCTCTCGCACTCTTCGCCAGATGTTATCCAACACGCCACCTGACCCCCCCATGGATGTGGTGGTCGTGGTAGTAGCAGCAAAGGCAGCAGCAACAGTAAGTCTTGGTGGTGGTAGTGGTAGTAGCAGTAGTAATAGTAATAGTAATAGTAGTAATAATACAAGTGAACACTGGATATAGAAACTGTAAGCGTGTTCATCAGAAGCTTTTCGGTTGACCTTTTAACATGTGCTGCATCATCTCTCCATTTTCCAGTTATAAAACTGTGTTTGATTAGATGCCGAATATAATAGTAATTAATTATTATAAAAGGCTTGTTGTACTAAACAGTTATAATAGTCATATTAATAATGACATTAATGCTACAATTAGCAGCAACAATAATAGTTATTATTATAATAATAATAGTAATAATAATTAGATAATAATAATAATCATAAAACAGAGATAATTGCACACTGTGGCAATGGTCAGCCTTCAGTCTTTTGTGACTTGGCTTCAACGAAATTCCTGGAAATAGAAGAATGAAAATGGAAAATGATCACAATAATTGTCTAAAGTAGAACTTGTCAGAGTAATGTTTCTAAATTGTGGTCTACTCTTCCTATTACAATTGCACATACACTACCTCGAGTCTTTTCTATTTTCGGATCATCGTTGCGGTGCACGTTTTCTCTGAAATAGTCCAAACAAAATAAAATACACATAATGACTTCCAAATACATACCGTACATTGTACAACATATATCAATTAATACATTAAATTACGAATTTTAAATATCAAAAAGTCCTGATATCAAACTTTGCAAACAGACAAGAGCATTGTTGACATAAAGCAAGTTGCAAAAAGAAAATTCGACATTCAGAAATTCAGAATGAAAATGGTTACTGGGTAGTTGGAGAGAGGATGGCAGAGTGCTTTGCCTTTACGACACAAAGAATGACAGAATGACCATGAAAACAAAAATTATGCTAAATATACAGATGATGGCTGATTTATATATCAAAACAATATATATACCGAGTCTGATGGCAGCTTTTGTCTTTTGCTCCCTAAAACACACAATACAGAACTGGATTCTAACTTTATCAACAACAACATATTATATTCACAACTGAAGATCTATATTTTTGAACAATCAAATAAATGACTGCCACAATTGACTTTTTGAACTCAAGTACAGCGCCCTTTCCTTCGGTTGAGCTGCAGTGCCATACAAATCATCTTATAATTATTATTAATATTCGTTTGTGCTCTGCTATATGGTTTCTCTAGAGCAGATATCATGATGCAACACAATGGTAGATAGCTTGGTATTTAATCCAACAACTAAGAGTTAAAACTTAGGTAAAATACTGCAAATCAGAGTCCATATATATGTAATCAGTGGCGTCACTAGGGGGTGCGGGGGGTGCGGACCGCACCGGGTGTCACCATCGTAGGGGTGACACCAAAATGACTGTCTAGAAAATTTTGTTAAGAGTTTCAGCAGAAATTTATTATTTTTAAATTAACAATAACGGCCAATAACAAAAACATTTTTCGTAAGCCCAGCTTACATTCATTGTATCAATTCTTATGAAGCTGAAATTCTATACAAATTTACATGTTAGACCTCTCTAACGCACTCCGGTCAGTGCCGTCAATATTACCCAATTACAATAACGCTGCAACGTGGTGAGAAAGCTAGAGGCACTAGTACTTTCTCTAAACGAGGAGCAGTGTGACAGTCACCTAGTGGAGCATTCATTCGAACAAGCCATCAAAGAAGTAGTAGCCATGTGTGAGACTGTTCAAGTGAATGGTCTGATATCTGCCACTGAAGAAGAGTTCAAGACGTCTATTTCAAAATAGGCCTAGGCCACTTTTTATGATGACGTGTCTGAGAGTGCACTTTTAATAGAAATACCAAGGCTGAGAACTTGAGAAGGCATCTGAAAGCAGCAGAGATTAACCTAGGAAGAAGCCAAAGATTGGGCAATACTAGACGTTTTGACATTCATAGCTGAATGGGACTTCGTGGAATCTCTCCCAGCCCTTTCACTAAGCCTAAAATTATTTATGATGATATGTGTCTTTGGCTTTATGTGAGAGAAGCTTTTCAAAGCTTATACACTTATAAAGAACTATTTAAGATCTACCATGGGACAGTCAAGGCTTTCCGATCTTGCGATGTTATCAATTGAAAGTGAGTTGCCGAAAGACATTGATTTCGATGAAGTGATTCACAAGTTCGAAGTTTGAAAGCCAGAAAAGGAAAGTTCTGATCTAGTCGAGATGTTCACAAAGTGCTGAAATGCTTGCGTATTTGTTCCTGTTTCTTTATATTATTATTTCATTTATGAGTAGGCCTATATATTTCCATATAATATATGGAAATATAGGCCTACTCATATTATATATTATCAATTAAAATCAGGTTAGCAATGAAAAATATAAATATTATTTATATTTTTCATTGCTACCCTGATTTTAATTGATAATATTCCTATATTAGCCTACAATGTTTTAATAAATAATCAGCAAAAATTTCCAATTATTTTTCCTCATTATATAAAATTTGCCAATTGACACTTCTGTAGTTATTATATAATTTTCTGTATTCTTTGAACATTATTTTATAAGGAACCTTGTAGGCTATAAGCTGCAGGCACGTTCATTGCCCTCTACAGTCCATTAATATTTGCTAATTTGATTTTTAATGATGTAACTGCTGATCTGGTAGCAAATAATCAAAATACAAAATAAAAAATATGCATTTATAGCCTAATTTTAATTTTGCTAGTTGTTTATATCATTATTATTACCATTACATTCTGTTATATGCAGGAATTACGATTTCAGGGCAACATTAGTAAAAAATAATTATTAAGAATTCTGCATGGTCTGGAGTGGGGTGACACCATGAGTTACCGCACCGGGTGACACCAACCCTAGTGACGCCACTGTATGTAATGATGCAGGGAAAGTTGTTTGTGCACGAATGCCTCTATCATCAACCAGTGGAATTGGAAGTAAACAGTAATTCCTAAAATCCAATGGCCCTATGTTCAGGATAGTAGGTTTAATTCAGTGCAGTCATAAGGGTCAAAGGTAGCAGGAAATAACTACATTCCTTACTTTCCAATCTTTGTACCCAAGAAAATTAACTTAATTTAGTAAAAAGAACTCCTAGACTGTGATAGAATATAGATGATTCAACCCATGACCAAAATACTAATACAGGAAGAATACAGGATATTATTACTGCAACAACTCACATGTACACGTGACTAAAGTGCACATCAGCTCTTGCATTACAGTTTGTGCATATTAATGAATAAACAAAGACACAAACCTAAAAGTTAAATTCACGACAAACTGTGTAAGAAAGCAACATCAAACAAAGAAGAAAATTTCTTCATATGTCTCACATCAGTGCTGCAAATGAGTGCAGCATACTAGTTCTGCACTAAATTTGGGGAGTTCTTGTAACCAGTTCCATCAAACCATTCAGGACCCCAAAATCATAAATTAATTACCACAACGTTATTAGACCTCATATCACCTTCAAACCCAAACGAATTGGCAGGAGTTATACTTCAGCACAATGGAGCTGGTAAATGTTGCTTATGTTGCTACTGCAGTATAATTATGATTTCAATGTCATTCTTTAATGTACGCCTTCAAAGTTGGGTAAACGTGGAGTTTAGCGTCGGAAATTATTCGCCCATTGTAGCATTATTATTTGTCATCAATCCAACTTCTACTTTGTGAAGAATACTTTTCATCAATCCAGCTTCTATTCTAGCAGGAATTATTTTTCATCAATTTAATTAAGAATTACTTTTCATCAATCCAGCTTCTATTTAAGCAAGATCCTTTTCATCGATCCCACTTATATTTAATCAAAAATTATTTTAATTAATCCAACTACTATTTAGCAACAATTCTTTTTGTCAACCAACTTGTGTTTGACCAACGCTGAAACCCATGCAATGGCGAATAATTTACGACGCCAAACTACACGCTTACCAAAAGTTGCGCTTTTGACCACAATAATATGCTTGACACCAAAAATCATATTCTATTCAACTGTGTTTTAGAAATTTGACGATCTATTTATGCCAAAACGCAAAGTAAATGTAAATCTTCAAAATTCCAGTGCTACATAAAAACTGTGTGAGTTACAAGACCAACTTAGATACCAGCGCTATATGAAATCAAGCCTTCAGGAGTCAGACACCCGCTGGTCCGTTTCTGTGTTAGTGATATTAGAATCCGCGGGGTGAATGCAATCATTCTTTGACTTAGGAAAGTTCTGCTTGTTGCACCAACGAACTCGTTACTACACATCACAAGCTACGGTTTTCGTCAAGCTTATAGTATCGGGGGCTGAAGAACATAGTGCGTAAGTTTACTGGTATCGTCAGTGTCGGTTTGGGTCAGGTTAGGTGTCGTGAGGATCGGTTAGGGTTATTGTCGTCATTAGAAAACCTGGCACCATCCGGCGTCCGCGCAACATGCCCAAAGATACTAATAATAATAATAATAATCTTTTCTTTATTGAAGCGCCTGACAAACGCACTGCGCTGTACATTTACATGTTATGCAATTGAAATCTTAACTACTAACAGAACAGACAGCCATGTAATACAAAGGCGCTAATAGCAGCCTACAAAGCATATCCGCCCAACGGGGGCTCGAACTCGGTACCTCTCGGTCTCTGTGCCAGCTGTTATCCAAAGCGCCACGGGCCCCCCCCCGTATAATCCTTCAGCCCACAATACTATAAATTTGCCCAGTTTTCTTAGTTTATTTCTTCTAAACTAATTAGGGAGGTCTATTGTTGGCCCAGTTAGCTACATTGGTAAGAGCGTAGGCTGCGCGTCTCATGCGACTCTGTGAAAGAGAGCATGCGGACCGTGGTTCGCTTCCCGATGCTGGCTTATTTCAGAGATTTAAATCTCGGGCTAGCACGGGGACCTTAAATGGCGTGGCGTCCACTCAAAAAGGCGAGCGGTGGTGAAGGATCTCACCCCATCAATTCATTGAAAAATGAACAGGGTCACTGAGGCCATAATAGCAAAACGCGAACATTTACATTCGACGAAAATTAATATCCGTGAAAAGACAGGGAGGCCTAACCATTTGCGGTAACGTCAAGAAGTTCCGAAAAAACTTAGACGCTGACATCTTTTTGCAACCAGAACGCGACGATCAAAATAAGTTTTATCACCTAATTAAAGAATCAGCTAAAATTTAATCAATAATGCTGCTAAACAGATACAATATACAGGAAACTAAACATCACGATTAACCGATGCAAAAGAACATCCTTGCACAGTGTTCAGTTGATATCAAAACATTGCTGCCTCCCAACAGCCAATCGATTTACAGTTATCTAGGTCGGTTTAACATTAGCCAATCACTTTGTCTGAACCTACGAACACGAGTGTAACGCATCTGACCTGTTAAATAGTACGAGAACAGTGATTCGTCAATTCACATTGACCTCTAATAATAGTATCAACAGCTGCTTCTATCAAGTTATCCTTCGATGCTTTAGCGCACTATTTTGACACGTAAAGCCAAACACTAGCCATCCACGAGGCGTAATATAAGGCATGTTGATGAAAGAATGCAAATGTAAAAGTTTTTCTATAGCCTCGACGTTGCGCATTTCTCAATGTAAAGTATCCTAGAAGTAGCGTGCTACCGACGATGCTATACAAAGTAGTGCCCACTGTAAACCGTTTCTCCTGTACGTGTATGGAATGGAGGCCATCAGCTGTATAGGCCTATACCAACAACTATTGAGCTGAACTCTTTAGAGTAGGACCTAGGCCTACACTTATCTCTGTTTTCAACATATATTTTGTTATAGCAGTGTTGTATCGGTACTGCATTTTATCCATAAAGATAATGTTAAAGACTGGTTTATGCAGAAATTCCGTTCGCATGACAACGATGTTAACTGTCAGATTTCTGCATATTTTTCTCAGACACCTTAGGTGATCGAGATTTTTGTTGCTTTTCACATCAGTTTTGTGTTCGCTACTTGTATGTTCTGATGAATTAAAGATTGATATTATAGGTCTAATTTCAGTAGGCTATATGCCCTCTTCAGGATTTCTACTCAGATGGGGTAACGACGGAGAGAAGTCGTCCTGATACTTTGAGGCTCAACAAAATGAAGCTGTTAGCAATTCACATCTATCGATGACTCTCAGGTAGAGCTCTGCGCCGACTTCATAGCGTCGGCGGCGGCGCGCCGGTCATTTTTGGTCGGCGGCGGCGGCGCGCCGCCGACCAACAAAAATCGGCGGCGGCGGCGGCGCGGCGCGGCGTGGTCGGCGCCAGTGACGGATCCAAAAGTTTATGAGGGGTAGAATGGGCGTCCGAACTTTTTGAAATAGTTAGAATTTACACACTGTAATTCTAGCATTTTAAGCTGCCATCTGAACAAATTGCTTTATTATTTCAGTGCTGATAGAAATCAGCTGTCACTTGTAGGATCTCTTTAGGATCACTCTTTAGGATCTAGTTTGAGTCGTGTTTGAGTTTGACTACATACAATACTAGCAAACCAGACATTTATTAAATTAATATAAAAGCTAGAAAACAGGGCCTACGTTCAATTTCCAAGAGCGCCATAAGCCTTTAGTAAACGAATTGCTGACTACAAGACACAATTATAAATTTAATAATCTTCGTTTATTTTTTCACACTGACACACCGCAGTATGATTACAATTCATAGTGTGAACGGATTATCACAAGTTATGAAATAAATCGAATTTAAATGTTTGGCAGCCATGAACGGCGCCCATCACGTCCTACTTCTCATTTTATGAGCGCCGTATGGCGAATGAAAAGCCGAGTCGACCTTAGGGGGCGGATAGCGGGAATTGATCCCGCGTCCATGCTGATCTTCTACTTTTCGTGCCAAAGTGTTACAATTTACCATAAACCCCTCCACGGCGTATCACAAGTAGGCCTAATTCATTTTAATTATTTTCAATTTGCTAAAACTTTTGTCAACGTAGCCTAACAGGACGAGTGCATATTGTACTTATAGATTAAGGAATCCTGTGCCATCTGTTTTTATATCAAAAACTGCTTTCCGCGAGTTTGCTTTTAGTAGCTTCATCCATCGCGATAGCCTACTATTTACAATTATATCCAATTTATCACAATTAAAGTTGATGTTGTTTATTTCAAGAACGTGAACTGATTTTATAAATACCAAATAGTCTTTGTTTCATAGCAGTTTAATCCATAGCAGTTTAAAATGCAGATCGCCAAACCGAAAACCACTTGTAGGCTACTTAGCGATTTGCAATTTCATAAAATGCATGCCTATCCAACACGCTGTATGACTTGGGCTTAGATGCACTAGAAATTTGATATAATTATATTACACTGTTGGAGCATGAACTGCCTGTGCTAATTTGACGGTGGATATGCTTAAGCCTTCAAGATGATCAGATGGGGTATCATATCAAGGATGACTCATTCACTGTGTTTGCGTCTTGTGAATGGATGACTCTTGAACTTTGGAACTTTTAGGCAAAATCCTGAGACAGAGGACATTTTGTTCACTCGGAAAATGAGAGTCAATTTAGGGTCATGCCAATCTTCCGTGGCATGTCGATGCTGTATGTCTTCCCCCTCCGGCCCCTCCCTACTTACATACATTAAGATAGACAGAACAGCAATACTTGGGGAAGCACATTATTTGGGTTAAGAAAAGAACTAAACCTCGCCCATGCCTAGACCATTGCCCGTTATAGCAGAGCACCATGACGGGCGGGTCTGGTCGTGAGGGGCGCCGGCATACATGTACAACCAGGAGGGTTGCGAGGGCGGTTCGCCCCAGGCCTATGACTTAATACTGCCGATTTTCTATAGATTATAATAAAGTATTCTTTACATGTACGTCCATTCACTGAAAGCTGCACTGAGGGGTTAACTTAACCCCACAGATAATTTTATGGAATTAACTGGAGGGGTTGAAAATGAATTCGGGCGTTGAACACTCCCAACCCCCCGACAATTCAATCACCGTATATATATATATATATATATATATATATATATATATATATATATATATATATATATATCCTCTGTCTTAATATATGTAGTATGCATGTAAAACAGAGGACCTTTTCGATCTTCTCTCATTCCTATTCGTCTATTCAATCTATCTATCAGTCATTCAATCCATTCATTCATCCATCCATCCATCCATCCCACCAAAACCAGCCATCTGTCTATCCATCCCATCATCTGTCTGCTGTTTGCCTGTGTCTCTCTGTCTCTATATATCTGCCTGTCTCTGTCTGGCTGTCTCTGTCTGGCTGTATGTCTGTCTGTGTCTACTTCTATTACCCACTGAAGCAACAATTTATCGTGTAGTCATGCAAAACATGAAAAATGCAAAAAAACAATTAAACACTTCACCGTGGAATCGGCGGCGCGCCGAGGAATTATCGGCGGCGGCGGCGTCGGCGCGCCGATCCACAAAAATCGGCGGCGGCGGCGTCCAAAAAATGTCGGCGGCGGCGGCGCGGCGCGGCCGGCGCAGGGCTCTACTCTCAGGCTATTACAGGGACTGCTCTTCTTCTTCTCCTTTTTCATCTCCTTCTTCTTCTTAATCTCCTTCATCAAATCAGCTAGTACATGTATACTTATTTCAACGCAGCCTTTGCGTTAAACATTAACTTCAATCAGAGATAAAGTACATCATCATCATCATCATCATCGCCATCATATATTCCTTTATTGTGTTAACAGGCATAACGCTGGAGGTGCACATAGAAAAAACTAGATAGCAGGCCTATAATATGAATAGTTTACTAAGGGTTACTTAAGGAATAACATACGAGAACATAATGTACATACATACATGTATAGCCTACATATAGAATGTATACTATGGAGTATACATCCAGATTCTTCTGGAGTCCCTCTACTGGATGCGGCAGTATCACATCTCTACCACCTCGCACAACTAGCCCTGCAACATAAACGGAAAGTGTAACCCAGGTCTCAGAACTACGCAAATTTAGGAGATCCGCAAAATGGAGAGAAGTAAGAAATGTGGAGAAGGAAAGGACGGTGTCCAAAGCAGATATTTTTCATGCGCCCTTTATGAACGATTCCTTTTAACCGAATACAACAGTCCAACAACAAACACTGTACTTTCAGGATATTGAAGGAAGTCTTCTTTCAGAAACATTATTACAATTTCATTAATACGTAAATCTTAGCAACACAATTAGGCTACGTTCTTTGGAAGCTGCGTGCATTTTGCCTTGTGAGTCATCATGTTACTGTACAGAGCAAATCGCTTGTCACATCCGCCACAAGCAAAGGGTTTCTCGCCCGTGTGACTTCTCATATGTCCCTCGAGATTTATCTTCTTCGGAAACCTCTTTCCACAGATACTACATTCAAATGGCTTCTCACCAGTGTGCATTCTCATGTGCGTAGCCAAATAATGGACCCAAACGGTTTTACCACACACGGAACACGGTTTCGCAAGCCTCTTCTTTCCATTGTGAGAGTCCACGTGCTTCTGTAACTGTACCTTCAGGCGAAATTGTTTGTCACAGAACGAACATTTGAAAGGTTTCTCTCCAGTATGAATCATCATGTGCAGCTTCAAATTAGTGGAAATACTTAACTTCCTATTGCAGATGTTGCAAGTTTGCTCATCATTGTTGTGAGATTCGCTGTGCCTTGATAAAACGTCTTTTGTCCTGAACGATTTGCTGCATTTATTGCAAGGGAAAAGCCTCTCTTCTGAATGTGTATATTTATGACGGTGAAGAGAACCCTCGAGACGGAATTGCTTGCCACACTGATCACAGGTGAATGGCTTTTCCTTCGTATGCATCGTCACGTGGTTTAACAAATCACTCTCCTGTGCAAAACGTTTACCACAAAACTCACAAGAGAAACGTTTCTCATCATGCTGCAGTATGATATGGCCATACACAGATTTCCTTCTCTTGTAGGCCTTACCACAGAACCCACAGGCAAATGGGTTCTCTTTGTCTTTTGTGTGAATCAGTCCTCGTGAAGTAGAACCAGACGGTAATTTTGAAGTTACCTTGGACACTATGCGAGTAGAAGATGTACCATGGTCATTATTTGCTTGACGAGTAAATGACGCTGGGACTATCTTTGACGACTCTGAATGATCGGATGAAAACAACGTTTGTGCCACAGTGGAACATTGTGAGCTCTCGGGAGATGAAACTTCCTCTTCACATGAGAACGATTTCTTGCTGGAATGAGTCATCATGTGCTGTTTCAATATTGAGGGAAACGCAAACACCATCTTGCAGATGTTACAGATTATACCTTTTCTTACCTCCTCTTTCTTGTGAATATTGCTATGGCTGACGAAATCGTCTCTGGTCATGAACACGTTGCCAATGTTGCAAGAAAAATGGCTGTCCTTAAATTTATGACGATAAAGGTCACTCTTAAGTCGAAAGCGCATGTCACACTGCTCGCAGCTGAATAGCTCTTCACGTGAATGACTCGCCAAGTGCTGTGACAAATGGTGTTGGTCCACATAACATTTGCCACAAAACTCACAAGAAAAACGCTGCTTCTCATCATGATGATGTATGATGATATGGCAATATACAGCATTCTTCATGTTGTACGCCTTACCACAGAACCCACACCAAAAAGATTTTTCCAGGTCCTTTGTGGCAGAAATGCCTTCGTTGCTAACTAAAGTAGAACCAGGCGGCTGTTTTGAAAATACCAAAGGATCTAAGTGACTCAAATGTGAAGCGGATGTACCAAGGCTACTGCTACAACGACGAGATGATGACGACGGAACTTCTCTAGCAACCCCTGAATGAATGGATGGAAGCAACGTCTGTGTTGTGGTAGAACATTGCGAACCAACAGGAGATGAAGCTTCGTCTTCGTATACGATACCAGACGCAACTGAAATCTCTTTTGTAATTTCAATAACCGATTCCTGAGTTCTTTCGTCGTGTATCTCTATATCTTGACAATCACCTTCTTTATAAATTTCCGTATTCGACGAGGATGCAATGGAACTGCATTCATCATCAGAAATTACCACTAAAAAAACGAATCATGCATAAATGATTAGCACATTATAAGTTAAGATCCCCTATAATGAACTCTTCGGAGATGCTTATTATGAAAGAGGCGTATTGCCATAGTACAGTTTGCTCTACATATAAGTACTCGAAGCCAAAAGGCCAAGGCCAATGTCGTGAGACTGAGGGTATCCAATTTGGTGCGGAGAAAAAAATTTGGCATTCAAATCCTAACGCAATCGATTATCACATTTAAGAATACATTGCAGATTTCTAACTGCACCTCCTGATCACTTGTGGTTTTCAATAAAGGAAAGAAGAAAGGAGGGAGTTTCCGTGACAGTCTGCATTGGCGCTATAGAAAATAAAATCCCCAAAGAAAGATTGTAATTTCAATTCAGCATTTCATACCTGCTTCATCATGTCCGATCGTCATCGAAGCATCGTTTATGTTCTCAGATTGTCTTTCTGTTGAAGGTTCGACATCACCTCGGTCACAGTTGATGGCTGAAGTGTCAATATTTTCAGAATTCGTTTTATGTTGACCATCATCAATTTCAATTGGTTGGCTTAATTGCTCGGCTGTAGTTGCCATAATAGTGGAAGGCACATAATCGCTCATACATGGTCGTATTTCAAGAGGAAGCTTCTCTTGCTCTTCACTTTCTGGTATGCAACCTTCAAGGCGTCTCTTTCTGGTTTCTTGTGTGGATAGAAGCGGATCTTGCAAGTAGAGGTAAATGTTCTGAACTGGAACAACCACCTAATAACCACCCAAACTATTGGTTATTATTACAAATTGAACCTATAAGAAACCACTACATTATGTTTCACAACTGATTCACACACATATTGAAACCACACGACGTACAGGTAAAATTCGCACCAAACGAAACGTCGTGGTAACTTAGACCACCACTTTTAAAGAGTGGTGTTGACTGGTCAGTACCGTCACAATACAGTTACGTCTATGCCCTCAACAATGTTTGGCACCGAAATCATGTTCTATCCACCTGTTTTTGATAAATTTGTCAGATTTATGCCAAAACACATAGCAACTGTAAATCTCCAAAATTTACAGCGCTACGTAAAAACTGCGTGAGAGGAAGATCAGCCAATAGGCTTATACCGGCGCTATATGAATATCAATTCTGCAAGAGTCACACACCTGTTTGATCAAAATCAGTGGCGTTTTCTGTGACTCGCAGATACACTGCTTGTTGCATCAACAAACGCGCTACTACACATCACAAGCTACAGTTTCCTTAGTTTGTTTCTTTTAAACTAATTATTCAACAAAAATAATGTCCACAGACAGACATGCAAGCCATACCATCTGCGGTAGCGTCAAGAAGTTCCGAAAAAACTTAGACGCCGACATCTTTTCGCAACCAGAATGAAACGATACAAAATACGTATTATGAACTAAAATCACTTAAATCAATAATGCTATAAAAGAGATTTACAAGAAACTAAAGATCACGATTTACAGGTGCAACATTATAACATGTCTGCACATAACAATGTTCGCGTGATATCAAAACATCGCTAGCTCTCAACAGCCAATCGTTTTACAGTATTCTAGGTCAGTTTAACATTAGCCAATCATTTTGTTTGAGCCTACTAACGTGACCTGACCTGTTAAATTATACGAGTCCTATGATTCGTCGGTCAACATGGATCTATAATCAATAAGTAAGTAAGTAAGTAAGTAAGTAAGTAAGTAAGAATGTTCTTTATTAAACGCAAGCAAATGCTCAGCGCTTTACATACAAAGTCAGAAATAATAATTATGTATAAAAGAAACCGATAATTAGAAGAAAATTAAGTCAACTAGAAAATAGATGTCTAACTGTACAACATCCTAGCTAAGAAGCCGCGAATCAAATTTAGGGAGAACACGGTTAGGCTATGTGAGCGTGGGCGCAGGTCATGACCAGTAAAATTGACAGAGGGGAGAAGGTCGTGGAGGGGGTGGCTAGTATTTGTTAAGATGTTTATAAAGAGGTCTATGTCAGCTTTTTTGCAAAGCTCCTCAAAGGTGGGGAAAGATTTATTTGAATATCCGGAAACCGGAAATCGGCCTATGTGGATCGGTTGGCTACATTGGTTAGTGTAGCCTATAGACGCCTCACACGCCTTCTGTGCGTTAGGGTTCCGGTTTCCATAATTCGAGGGGTTTAAGCCAGAAGGGAGTAACTAGGTTTTTTGACATTTCGAGATAAACGAAGAAAACGGAAATTTTGTTACAGTATTTTTTTAAACAATTTTTTCAGCATTTTTTTATTTAAACAATGAAAATTATTTCTAGCTAAATGCTGAGCAATAAGACTCCTTTTCAAAATGCATTAAAGTATGCATTGTATTGTTTACACATAACGTGACAATTTGGTGAATTTTGTCAAAGTTTGACAAGATGCAACCTTCTGGCAAGAGAAAACTTTTTATGATGAAAACATCATAAATTCTGTGTAATTTGCAAGATAACCACCAACAACAACTATCTGAAGAAACACTGAGTCATACTGCACAATCTAGCACAAATTATTAATAATTATGGGCCAAGATAATAATTTTTTTTGAAGATACAATATTCTGGTGTAAAATCATAAAACGCACCCTTACAAAATGGTATAAACAACTAATAACTTTAGAATAACATAGATGATATTACGCTCTCCAATTTCTACGCAAGTAAGTAAGTGGTTTAAGTTGTTTGAAGAGTAAAGTAAGTAAAATAAGCATTTTTTCACGCTAATTTTAATTGCCTAAAAATAATTCATTTGTGCCATAGAGACGTATCTAAGCAATGCATGGGTTTCACGTACTGCCAGATGGATGTATCTTCTTCAAGATGCAACCCTTCTGGCATGAAAACTGCTATTTTTACATCCTTATGGCATAAATGTGACCCATAATTTGGGTTGTATCTTCAAACCAACTCTCTTAAATGAAGCCTTATAGCTACGGCCTTCTGGCAGTACCTGCTTTGTAGTCAGTTGATTCAATTTCTGTGAAAATGTCCATTTTACAAAAAATCGTAGATACGACCTTCTGGCTTAACACTAGAAGTACCGAGAAATCGAACTTCCTAGAAGCACCAAGGGGGTCATTTTGACCCCAAATAATTTATAATGCAAAGTCAATTGCAAATTCAATGAAATTGACTATCAACTTTATTAACATAAATTACATGAGCATAAACAAGTGTAATAAGTAAGTTGAATGGAATAATAGGAGATCCTCTCCTCTCGCCAGATCTCCTATCCTCTCGCCAGACCTCCTCCGCTCTCACTAGATCTACTATCCACTCACCAGATCTCCTATCCTCTCACCAAATTTCCTATACTCTCACCAGATCTCACCCTATCTTCTCGCCAAATCTTCTATCCTCTCACCAGATTTCTTATCCTCTCACCAGACCTCACCCTATCTTCTCACCAAATCTTTTATCCTCTCACCAGATCTCCCCTCTCACCAGATCTTCTCTCCTCTCGCAAGATCTTCTATCTTCTCATCAGATCTCCTCTCCTTTCACCAGAAAACTCTCCTATCTTATCACCAGATCTCCTATCCTCTGACCAGATCTCCTCTCCTCTGACCAGATATTCCTTCCTCTCACCAGATCTTCTTTCCTCTTTCCAAATATGGTCTTCTCTCACCGGATCTCTCTCCTCTCACCGGATCTACTCTGCTCTCACCAGATCTCTCTCCACTCACCAGATCTCCTCTCCTCTCACCCGATATCCTCTCACCAAGTCATCCTTCTTCTCGCCAGATCGCCTATCCTCTCACTTGATCTCCTCTCCTCTCACCAGATCTACTACCCTCTCACCTGATCTCCTATCCTTTCACTAGATCTCCTCTGACCACATCTTCTTTCTCCCACTAGATATCCTCTCCTCTCACCAGATATCCTCTTCTCTCACCAGATATCCTCTTCTCTCACCAGATCTTCTCTCACCAGATCTGTTCTTTTTTCACCAGATCTCCTCTCACAAGATCTCCTTTCCTCTAACCAGATCTCCGCTCCTCTCATCAAATCATCCTTCTCGCCAGATCTCCTATCCTCTCACTTGATATCCTCTGCTCCTCATCAGATCTCCTATCCTCTCACCAGATCTCCTCTTCTCTCCCCAGATCTTCTTTCCCATCGCCAAATGACCTCTCCTCGCCATATCTCTAATTCTCTCGGCAGATCTCCTATCCTCTCACTTGATCTCCTCTCCTCTCGCCAGATCTACTATTCTCTGGCCAGATTTTCACCAGATCTCTCTTCTCTCCCCAGATCTTCTTTCCCATCGCCAAATGTCCTCTCCTCTCGCCAGATCTCTAATTCTCTCGCCAGATCTCCTATCCTCTCACCTGATCTCCTCTTCTCTCACCTGATCTCCTCTTCTCTCACCAGATCTCATCTCTTCTCGCCAGATCTCCTATCCTCTCACCAGATCTCCTATCCTCTCATCTGATCTTCTCTCTCTCTGACCAGATCTTCTTTCCTTTCATCAGATCGCCTCTCCTCTCACCAAATCTCCTCTTCTCTCACCAGATCTGATCCTATCCTCTCACCAGATCTCCTCTCTTCTCACATTTATTACGTAATTAGCTTTGATATATAATATTATTGAATAAAAACAAGAAATGCGTAAGCCTGATATGCAAGTACTGAAACAGGGGTCAGATTGACCCCTTGGTGCTTAAAGGTAGAACAGCAAAATCTCAGAAATTGTGAATCCCCCCGAGTTCAAATTTTGGCAGAGGGTATACCCTACGAAGTTAGGAAAAGTCATGAAATTACAGGACTCTGGCTATATCTGGGGCCGAGGTGCGTTCCGCTAAAAACCAAAAGGGGTCAGATTGACCCCTTCGGTGCTTCTAGTGTTAAACCCCTCGAATTATCGAAAAAAATTGTTTCGGCTTAACGACACTTTTTCATATCGAAGATGATTAGTGTCGGAGGCAGAAAGCAACCTCGTACTCCACGTTTAAATTGCGACCGAGCCACCCGCAGTAAAGATCCGAGAAATTAATCTCTGATAAACCGACCGACCCGGAATCGAACCCGGGCCGCCGGCGTGACGAGCGGGCTACCAACCCACTCGGCCACTCAGGATCTCTCATAATTATATAATTATCGATAGCGGCTTCAGCTATTTGAATATAGGACCAGCAGGGCTTATTCTAAGGAATTTTATTAACTGCACATGAGGGACGAATTGGGAGGTCTGGGCAGAGTGGCGTAACCAGTGTTTAATCTACTCCCCTTGCTGTCGGGGGGGAATCGAGGGTTCTCGGGGGGGGTATCCCACATATTTGAAAAGTTGACAACCGGGCAATTTTCTCGAGGGGGGTAGGAGTTTTCCAAGAGAATTTTCGAGGGGGTAGTAACAAGAGTTTTCCAACAAAAATGTCCTCCTCGATCCACTCTGACCGCGGAGGGGGCGAGTGGGTAGACGATAAATTCTGCGGGGGATTAACCCTAAATTTCACTTTCTGTACAAAATTACATGTCTTTAATTTTTCTGGCGGGGGAAGTCGATCCTGAGGGGGAACTTCCCTCCCTTAAGAGACTTCTAGATTAAACACTGTGGCGTAACTAGGGGTTCGTGCGCCCAGGGGCAAGAATTCTGAAACATTTTGTTTGTTAGTTCCGCCTAAATTTCTCATGACTTTTTTTTTCCTTTCCCGTCTTTTTTCCAGAAGAAAATTGTCAGAGGCCTAATTTTGCGCCCCCCTGTCCTGCCTCGTTACGCCACTGGGTCTGGGCCGGGACTGTTGGTTTAGGTCTACAAAAATAACTGCACAAATTCTGATTTTTAACTGCACAAATTTCTTTCCCAACTACACACTTTGTGTCCAGCTGCACGGTAGAATAAGCCCTGAGGACCAGCACGGTTCGTACACGATAAATTTAAAAGGCGTGGCTCCCATTCAAAAAGACAACGGTGACCGAGCAGGCTCGAAGCCATGAGGTCGCTATACAAAACTTCCACACTGTCATTTGCAGGGATGGGCAAATTACATGTAAAATGCAATTGAATTACAAATTATTTGGGAAAATGTAATTGAATTACAAATTACAACTTACTTTAGAAATTTACTGAAAATTACAAATTACGTAATTTCAATTACATCAAATTACATAGCCTACATAATTGTGATCAAGAAATTCAGTCGGGAAACACATGCTTTATTTCCACTGTTCATATAATATTATATGTATTACACGGTTTGAAACTGTTTATTAAATTTTCTCTAAGAAGTATAGCAACTGTTTGAACGAGTTATCGATAACCGGCGTCTGTTTGACCTTACAATCATGCTTGTAAAACTATAATGAGTCTATCTACCAGTGCAGATGAAGGATCGAAGTGCAGCATTAAATTGTATAAATAATATCTTTACAGTTATCTATGTGTGGTCTACAAAACATAGAAGTTGTATGGGAGTAACTTCTTGCTGCATGGATCGATGCATCTACATAATACATTTGAGCGATCTCAGTTGCCTTAAGTAGCAAGCAGATGTTTTGTTGGGAGCACACATGCATGATAGAGTAACGCAACTGTAATATATAATGAGTTCGGTCTAACACTAAGTCTGGACAAAATTGCTGCTACGTTTTCTGACAATGGCTCCAATTTTGTGAAAGCATTCAAAGAGTTCAGTGTTGCTATCGTTCATTCCAGAGAAACTATAGTGATGGTGATCAAGATAAGGAAAAGATGCTTTCAAAGCTGCTCTGGTTGTGGAATCTCTGGTTGTGGAGTCTCTGATTCTAGTTTTCTTTTCAAAGTAGCCTAATTTGATTTTACAGATGTAATTTGAAATTGCAAATTACATGAAAAAAATGTAGGCCTAATTCAATTACAAATTACAAATTACATTGATCCAAAGCAACAAATTACAAATTACCAATTACAATTTATTGTAATTCAAATTACGTAATTTCAATTACATCATTTAAATTACTGCCCATCCCTGGTCATTTGTGTAGAGTCACATAGGCCTAGAGTTTGACGCAAATATTTGCCTAACTGATTTCGACCCTGGGATGCATGTATCAAACCAGGGCTTATTCTAAGGAATAATTTTATTAACTGCACATGAGGGACGAATTGGGAGGTCTGGGCAGATGGCGTAACCAGTGTTTAATCTACTCCCCTTGCTGACGGGGGGAATCGAGGGTTCTCGGGGGATATCCCACATATTTGAAAAGTTGACGACCGGGCAATTTTCTCGAGGGGGGTAGGAGTTTTCCAAGAGAATTTTCGAGCGGGGGTAGTAACAAGAGTTTTCCAAGAATTTTCGAGGGGGTAGTAATGAGAGTTTTCCAACAAAAATGTCACCTCCTCGATCCACCCTGACCGCGGAGGGGGCGGCGGGTAGACGATAAATCCTGGGGGGATTACCCCTAAATTTCACTTTCTGTACAAAATTACATGTCTTTCATTTTTCTGGCGGGAGGGAAACTCGATCCTGAGGGGGAACTCCCCCCCCAAGAGACGTCTAGATTAAACACTGTGGCGTAACTATAGGGGTTCGTGCGCCCAGGGGCAAGAATTTCTGGGAAATTTTGTTTGTTAGTTCCGCCTAAATTTCTCATGACTTTTTTTTGCTTTCCCGTCTTTTTTCCAGAAGAAAATTGTCAGAGGCATAATTTTGCGCCCCCTCTGTCCTGCCTCGTTACGCCACTGGGTCTGGGGACTGTTGGTTTAGGTCTACAAAAAATAACTGCACAAATTCTGATTTTTAACTGCACACATTTCTTTCCCAACTACACACTTTGTGTCCAGCTGCACGTTAGAATAAGCCCTGTATCAAACCGTTAACGATGGATCTTTAAATTTCGATATACAAGTAATGAAGTGTTGCTATAGTTATTTCAATGCAGAATTTGCGTTAAGTGCTATACTTCAGTCAGAGAGAAGGTAGTCTTTATTACTCGGCAGTATCATACATGTACATGTATCTCCGCCACGTACGTAGCACAATTACACCTGCAACATAAACGGGGGGCGGGGGGGGAGTAACCCAGGTCTTAGTATTCCGCGGATGTAGGAGGTCCGCAAAATGTCAAATATGGAAGTGTCAAATATGGGAAAGCAAATTACTGGGTCCACAGAAAGTATTTTCAGACGTTCTTTATGAACGATCCCTTTAACCAAACACAACAGTCCAACAACAAACACTATACTCTCAAGAGATTGAAGGCGGTCTTCTTTGAGAAACATTATAATTATTACAACTTCATTAATTAAAACGTAAATCTCAGCAACACAATTAGTTCTCTGAAAGTGTCGTACATTTAGCCTTATGAGTCATCATGTTACTGTAGAGAGCAAATCTCTTGTCGCATCCGCTACAAGCAAAGGGTTTCTCGCCCGTGTGACTTCTTAGATGTCCCTCGAGATTCTGTTTCTTCGGAAACTTCTTTCCACAGATTTTACATTCAAATGGTTTCTCACCAGTGTGCATTCTCATGTGCGTAGCAAAATACTGGACCCAAACGGTTTTACCACACACGCAGCACGGTTTCGAAAGCTTCTTCTTTCCGCTGTGAGTGTCAACATGCTTCTGTAACTGTACCTTCAGGCGAAATTTTTTGTCACATAACGAGCATTTGAATGGTTTCTCTCCAGTATGAATCATCATGTGGAGCTTCAAATTAGTCAAAACACTAAACTTCCTATTGCAGATGTTGCAAGTTTGCTCAACATTGTTATGAGATTCTCTGTGCTTTGATAAAACCACTCTGGTCTTGAACGATTTATTGCATTTCTTGCAGTGGAAAAGCCTCTCCTCTGCATGTGTATATTTATGATTGCGAAGACTACCCTTGAGACGGAATCGCTTGCCACACTGATCGCAGGTGAATAGCTTTTCCTGCGTATGAACCGAGACATGTTGTGCCAAATGAGAAGGCAAAGCATAGCGTTTACCACAAAACTCACAAGAGTAATGTTTCTCGTAATGTCGCATTTTCATATGGCGATATACATATTTCTTTCTCGTGAAGGCCTTACCACAGTGCCCACAGGCAAAAGGTTTCTCTTTGTCTTTTGTGTGAAACACGCCTCGGTTGCCACGTAAAGTAGAACCAGGCGGCAGTTTTGAGAGCACCAAAGCATCAACGTGATTCCAAACTGAAGAGGATATACCAGGGCTAATAATAACACGAGACGAAGGAACTTCTCTAGCAACCTCTGAATGAATGGATGGAAGGAACGTTTGTGTTGTGGTAGAACATTGCGATACCTCAGGAGATGAAACTTCGTCTTCGTATACGATGCCAGCTGCAAATGAAATCCGCTTTCGATTAACGGATTTTGATGAGTTACCGTTAGATTCACTTTTATTGGATTTTGTTTTTGTTAAATTCGAAATCAGTGACAACCTCACGATCGGTACTTTACTTTCTGAAACAATTTTATTGTGTAAGTTATCAGACGATCTTTCGAAACCATTCACGAGTCCACTCTTCAAACAGCTTAGTTCAGAGACTGGAATAGTTGTTGCTCGTCTACATGGCGACGTTGGGAGGTTGGGTTCTGCCTGGGAGTGGTTGCCTTCTAACGAAAATGAATGGGTGTTTAGTTGCATATGGCGTGAGTTGTCTTTTAATAACTCCACAAGAGTAGGACTATTACCCGAAAACAAAACAAGCTCACGAGCTGTCCTCCCTTCTGTTTTAGCATTTCTATTTAACTTCGTTTGGCTTTGAAACTGGAATGAAACATCAGCCGATGCAGCGAAGTTATTGACACCTGTTTTAATACACACTTCCTGAGTTTCTTGTTCGTGCATCTCTATATCTTCACAATCAGCTTCTTCATAAATTTCCGTATTCGACGATGCAATGGAATTGCATTCATCATCGGAAGCGGCCGCTGGAAAAAAAGAAACAATGCATAATAATTCCCAGACTTATCAAGATCTTCTATAATAATGACTTTTCAAAGATGCTTTGTATGTAAAAATGCATATAGCGATAGCACAGTCTATAATAATGACTCTTTAAAGACAGCGACAGTAAAGTTTGCTCAACATAAATTATGGAATCCACAGCCCCAAGGCCAGATGTCACGAGGTTCAGGCCATCCAATCTGGTGTTGAGGTCATCCGATCTGGTGTTGAGGCCATCCAAGAATGACACTCAAGTAAACGTCATTGATTAACAGCGTTAAGAAGATATTGCAGATTTTTAATTGCACCTCCTTATCATTTAGGAAGTTTTCCATAAGACAAGTACGTATGTATATGGCAATTCAAATAGCGCATTACAAAAACAGAACGAAGGCTTTATAGAACCTCAAGAAGGCTCTAAGAATCTCATTTAAGTTTATATGGACGTCTTGTGAGAGAGTCTGCCTAAGGGCAACAGAAATGTCTAAAATTTAGAAAGAAACGATTGCAATGTAAACAGTAATTCGTACCTGCTTCATGTCCGATCATGCTCGAAGCATCCTTTGTTTTCTCAGGACTTCCTGTTGAAGGTTCGACTTCACCTCGGTCAGAGTCGATGATCGAAGTGTCAATATTTTCAGATGTTCCTCTATGTTGACTATCATCAATTTCAATTGGCTGACTGAGAATGTTAGCTGTAATTGTGTCATTCGCGATATCACTTAAACATCTTCCTCGTTCAAGGAGAAACTTCAAAGATTCTTGGTCTTTAGTGGTAGAGAGTGGAATGGAGTTACAACTAAGTTTAACGTCTTTGTTGTTTCCTCCACCTCTGCTCTGAGTTGTTGTGATATTGAGATAACCTGCAGTTTCTTCAGAGGTCCCTTCCTTAATGCCTTCATCACTGAGTGCGAACGGTTTTAAGCCATTAGAGCCACAGATTGTAGATTTCTGTTGAATATCGCATCCATGACCCATGATTAAATTGACACCTCTACCTCTATCAGCAGAGTCGGCTGCTTGAAGTGCAGTAGAAAGTTTTTGCTCAGGTTTAACAATCTGTGTTTTCCTTTGCATTACGCTTTCTCGTAAGCAATATTCATGGCGTTCTTCTATGGTTTCTCGAATGGAAATTTCGATAACAGAGACATCCAAATGCTCTTGCTGTTCTCGATTAACACTTCCAGCTTTATGTGAATCTGAAAAATAAAACTCACATTGAAAAGTAGAGAGGGACAAAATGCATTTAAGCCTTTCCAGCAATTGGTAGTACCACAAAGCAAAGGTAACACCTATGTTTCAATGCCAGTACAGAGACCCAGATGCACAAAGGGCGTCGTTGCACACACGCCTCCATAGAAACTGCTCGGAGGCATACAAGTAAACGGTAACAAACTTTGAACATGCCTTAAAACCACAGAGGCATAAAAGTTACATTTGTCTGTGTGCGTTCAAACAAATTCCTATGAGTATTGTAAAGGTAAAGGTTGCTTATACTTTCGTAGAAACTCTTTAACAGCGCGTTTTCTTCGATCATTCTACGTTAGGTCATGTACAGAAATCCAAAGACTGAACTTTTTAAAACCATATGAGATTAAACAACTAAAGAATCACAAAATATCTTCAAAATATTAGAGTTTTGCAATACACCAATCGAAACCAAGAACCAGGAAATTACACATACATTAATATTTCTGCTTGAAAAGCAAAGTCCAAGAGAGTAAACTTCAAACAAAACAATATAAATTTCATGGAAGCGGAAGCAACTTTAAAGATGCAATGGCTTCAAAGGCAAAATTTCTTTGCTCTGCCTTTAGCAGGCAGTTCTCATCACTGAATGCTTAACTAATTATCCATATCCGATTGGTGTATTTTGCAAAACTCTAATATTGTACAACAAAACACATGAATACTAATAATCAGTAGAAGAAAAAAGAAGAAACTTTTGTTTCCGTACCTACCCCAGTTCATTCGTCTTTGTAGCAGCGTTCAGTGTATTCAGATAGTTTTGAAACAGCTTATCAAATAGTCCAGCTAAGGCAGTGACTTCCTCTACGTTCTCTTCAGTTATGCACGCCTTCAGAAATCGATGAAACATCGCTTTTAGACTTGTAAACTCAACTGGACCCACGTCAGTGGTTTGAATCTCACTTCCTCCTGAACTGGTGTGCTGATATTGAGTCGGAGATTCATTCTTGACTTCTTCCCCTCTGGTTTTTGTGTTGACCTGTAACCTTACTTTCTCATCGCTGCCACAGATATTTCCTTCTATGTCCTCAGAAATGATTGTGTCGACCACTCGAATTCTCTTACATACTTCTTGCACGCCGTGCTCATCATTCAGGTTCTGCTTTAGATCCGTTGTCGACACAACTTTAGACACGTTCCCATGATGATGATAAGAGCCAGCTGCAATGCTTAATGGGTCGCGGATTTCGCTCTTACATTTTGACTGTGGTGCAGGAGAAGCTGAACCAAAAAAGAACATTACCATCAGTAAAACAGCAGCAAAAACGAAACAAGATTTCACAGTAATAACACTATTTAATAATCATGATGATTATGATTGTCATAATAGTAATAATAATAATAATATTAATAATAATAAAGAATACTACTACTAATAATAATAATAAAATAGATAATTATCACACACTATGGCAATTGTTGGTTTTCAGTGTTTTGTGACTTTCGCCTGAGTGAAAGTCCTGGAAATACAAGAAATGTAAAATATAATTCTAAGAAGAATGAAAATTGAAAATGATCACAGTTGTCAAAAGTAGAAATTGTGAAAATAATGCTCCTAAATTATGTTGTCAACTCTACCTCATACTTTTGTACGTACACTATACCTCGAGTATTTTTCATTTTCGCATCATTACGATGTCCTTTTTCTCTGAAATAATCAAAGAAAACAACCACATTGTAAATCAATTAATACAGTTTTACTCATTTCTTAATTTCAAAATGTCCGCAAATTAAACCGCCTTGGTGAGCTAAAGAATTTGCTAGACATAATTTTTGTGCCATACGAGAATTTGTTGATATGGCAGCTATGCCTTTTAGTAACTTATATTATGTTACGTTTCGTGTTCAATTTTACAATTATAGGGTATGTATCTGCTGCCTGTAACTGGTCAAAAATTTCACAATGGTACTCAATATTGCAACCCAATAAACCTAAAGAGGTGCGCTTTAAGATGCCCTTAAAGTGTTTCTTGGGCTCAGGATGGTCTAATGTACAACAAATCATGATGTGCCAGCAGCGCCGTGTGGAAGCACAGGACCAACAGCTCTCCATGGGCGGGTGAACGCAACGCCCGTTCATAAGATGGCTAGGATGAGGAACGCAGAGTCCTCTGATGCAGTCTTGTGATGCACTGACAGTCGAAGATCCTCCCATGAAAATTTCTTCAAGGTAATACTGTCATCGACTGGAAGCCAGTGCAGCGTCTTTCTCATATAGTTCGAACCATGGGAGAATTGTGTGAGTTTAGCAACAATTCGGTCGGCGCGATTGAGGATTTACAGATCTGAAGCTGTCTTATGCGCAATTCAGAATGAGAATGATCACCGAGTTGTGTTGTACATAGTGGCAGAGTGCTTTAGGATACTAAGTACGAGAAAATGACCATGAAAAAAGAAATACGCTAAAATTACCGACAACGGGTTACATAAATAAACATATATCTATAAGTATATAACTATATACATGAAAATGAAATATATATATACATAATTATATATAAATATATAATTATATAATAAATAAATAAAATATAAATATAGGCCTATATATATAATATATATATATATATACACACACCTAGGTGGATGGCAGCTGTTCTCTTTTGTTCCCTAAAACACACAATTTAAAGAACTGGATTCAATAACTTTATCAACAACAACATTGGTATTATCATGTTATGTGCTCCTCCACAATAGCTTACCTAGAGTAAATACCATGGTGCAACGCAAATGGTGTATCGGTAGCACTTGCACTCTAACACTCATCCTAGAAGTCGTTTGCTACCGACGATGCTATATAAATTGCCGTATTTACAATTACTCTTTACAATTACAATTACAATTACTCTTGGCATGAAGTCCATCGATTGGGAGTCAAAGTCTGTTTAGCAGTCGTCCTACCCAGAGAAAGTTGTTTGTGATAAGCAGAATTTAAACGTAGGCTAAACACAATTCCTGCAATGCAGTAGACCTATGCCCAGCACCGTCCGATTAGTCCATTGCCATTTAAAGGGCTAAAGAGAAAGACATAAACACCTCCTCTACGTAGCACTGTTTACCTCAGAATTTAACTTTATTTAGCAACAAGAACTCCTAGACTTGAATGATCGACCCACGAGTCCGCGACCAACATCCTATTACGGGAAATATACAAGAGAATAGAACAGCAACAAACGCAGACTCGTTCATGCGAAAATTAAACAAAAGCCAATACATGACAATGTGTGCCATTAGAAAGTAACTAAATAGGCAAATAGCAATAATAAAAAATACAGACTGCACAGGATTTGCCCACATGCAAATTTTTGTAATTGTTGCTCTTTCATTATTTGAAGTAGGTTATTTCTACTAATAGCTACATGGTATGCAATCTTGAAAAAGTGCAAAATAGTAATAACGTGCAGTGTGATAAAATAGCGAAGTGCAGGTACGGGGGTATGGTGTCAGCCATTTCTGGCCCATTACCATTAACGATCACTCTCTCCTCCGCCCTGCCCTTCCTTGCCCCAATACACTAGTTTATTATGCAAAGTTATCCTCCACTCAAAAAGATAGCAAAATACCTGTTTACATTCTGTTTCATAACTGTTTATAATTTTGAACTGAATTGAATTTGTTTATTGCACAGAACAGGTTTTAGGTTACAAATATGAAATTGCAAGTAGGCTACAGTGTAACAGGAGCCAAGAAAAGCGAATAGCTTATACGAACTTGGCCCCTCTTTCTTTCAAGATTATTATTCATAAACGTATTTGATACTTGATTAGGACTTAAATAATAGTAAAAGTAATAACAATAACAGCGCAGTACAGCACCACAATACTACCAATATCAATATATTTAATGAATTAGTTATAAAATTAATAAAAAAATATAAGATTGGTAAGGTAATGCTTACATATTAAAATGCAGATTGTGGCATTGTAAGACAGGTGAGCAGATAGGCCTACAGGCAAATAAGTTGACACTACACAATAGAGCAAAACAGCAATCACTTTCAACATTATTATTAAATAATGACTTAGTTATAAAATTAATTTTAAAAATATAAGAATAATTGTGAATAATTATCCATCGAAACGTGGTGGTAACATTCACCGCCGTCTGTGTTGACCGGACTGCACCGTCACAATAACAAGTACGATCAGGCCCGCCGAGAGGGGGGGCAGAGGGGCAAATGCCCAGGGGCCCGGCGACTTTTAGGGGCCCGGGCCGGGCCCGCAATCAACTTATGATATATATTATAATAAGATATACAAAGTTTATGATGTATATACAAAGTTTATGATGTTAAGCCTTATAAAATATAACGTAACACGGGGGCCCGGGAGGGCGGAAAATGCGGCTTGTGACAATTTTCCTTCTGACAATTTCACGGAAAAGCAAAAAAAAAATTTTTGTGTGGAAGTAAGAAAAAAATTCAGACTGCTCTGCCTAGGGGCCCGGAATTTCTGTCGGCGGGCCTGAGTACGATACCGAAAATCATGTTCTCCCAGCTGCGTTTGAGAAGTTTGCCAGATTTATGCCAAAACACATAGGCTAATAAATGCAAATCTCCAAAACTCAAAGCGCTACATAAAAACCGCGTGACACGAAGTCCCGCTTATATAATTATTATACCGGCGCTATATGAAATCAAGTCTGCAGGAGTCACACATCTGTTAGATCAGAGTCCGCGGGGTAAAAGCGATTATTTTGTGGCTTGCATACTGCTAATTAGCAGTATCAGGGCTTTTTTTTAGCGTGCAGTTCTACACAAAATGTGCAGTTGGAAATCAATTTGTGCAACTGTAAAAGCAATTTTGTGCAGTGAAAAATTGAGGAAAAGTGTCGTTAGTACCCCCCCCGGTCGTCAACATTTTTCGTGACTACCCCCCTCGGTCGTCAACTTTTTAAGAGGTTATGCAGTTCTCAAAATTCCTTAAAAAGCCCTGAATACAGTATAGTCAAGCTGCGTTGTGTCAGTTTGAAATTTAAAACGAAGATTATTATTAATTATAATTAATAATAATCTTCGTTTAAATTTCAAACTGACACAACGCAGGATGATTACAAATCAGTATGAACGGATGATCACAAGTTATTACAGGAGTCGAATTTAACTGTATACGGCAGCCATGCACGGCGCCCACACGTCCTACACGTCCTCGGCTTGACCTCCCGGATTTTGACCTGGCACCGAAACGAACAGAGGAGTTTGGCTATTGCGGACTTGATTTGATATAGCGCCGGTGAATAAGCTGGTCTCCCTGACGTGGCTTTTGTGGGCGCTGAGAAATTTTCGAAGATTTACATTACATTACATCTCATTTTACCAGTGCATTCGACGAAATTTCAAGGGAAAGACAGAAAGGTCTAACCATCTGCGGTAGCGTCAAGAAGTTCCGAAAAAACTTAGACGCTGACATCTTTTTTGCAACCAGAATGCAACGATACAAAATACGTTATGCTGCTAAAGAGATTTAGAAGAAACTACAGATCACGATTAACCTCTGCAAAAGAACACCCTTGGTCAGAGTTCAGATGATATCAAAACATCGCTGCCTCCCAACAGCCAATCGATTTACAGTTATCTAGGCCAGTTTAACAGTAGCCAATCATTTTGTCTGAACCTGCAAACATGAGCAAACGTATCTGACCTGTTAAATAATACGAGTCCCATGATTCGTCAATTCACGTTGAAGTCTATTAATAGTATCAGCTGCTTGCATGCCTTGCATCAAGCTGTCCGACGATGCTTTAGCGCTTTACCTTCACCCATAAAACCAAAGAAGAGCCACCCAAGCGGCGTAAGGCATTTTGATGAAAGAATGCAAATGTAAAATGTAATGAATAAGTTTTTCTATTGCGACGAGAGGCATTTTAATGAAAGAATGCAAATGTAAAATTTAATGAACAAGTTTTTCTGTTGCGACTCTGTAGCCTCGACATTGCGCATTTTTCAATTTTACTCTCAAGTGATCGAGATCTTTGACCACCGCCATAGAACGAGAATTCGTGACTTCAGGCTTTAATATTCGTAAATATTCGTGAATATTAGGACATTTTTAATATTCGTAAATATTCGTAAATATTCGTTGATGACGTTACTGTTTCCGCTTTTTACGAACTAATTTAAGAGTACTAATTTAAGAATAATAATGTGCAGTGATTTTGCGGCGCAGTACTTAGAGCCGTGGTCCGTAAGCTGGTACGCTTAATTAGGCTCTTTACCCAAATCGTTCCTACTCTTGAAGAACTCTGTAAAAAGCCGACCATGACTCTCTCTCTCTCTCTCTCTCTCTCTCTCTCTCTCTCTCTCTCTCTCTCTCTCTCTCTCTCTCTCTCCTCTCGGACATCATCATCATCATCATCAGTTCCTGACGCCAGCCACTTGGCGGCGATGGGTACGAATAAATGATATCCATTGTACTCGGTCTCTTGTCAAGTCCACTGCTCCCCTTATTTGTCAGTCCAAGTGATGTTAAGTCTTCATTTATATTGTCTATCCAGCGTTGTCTTGGTCTGCCTTTGTGTCTTTTTCCTTCAAATCTTGCGTGTAGTGCGCTGTGTGGAATTCGGTCAACTGGCATTCTTCCTACATGTCCAAACCACCGGAGTCTTTGTTGCTCGACTTTGTCTAGCAGGGTTGTTTTGATGTTTTGATACCTAATGCTTGTCTAATCAAACTCTAATGTCATCGTTCCTTATTTACAGAGCGGAAAGAAATCGTACGACTCTCTCCCTCTCTGTCGGTCTGTCTCTGTCTGTCTCTCTACGATTGCTCTCCCTCTCTATCCGTCTGTCTCTGTTTCTCTCTCTGCGGTAATTCTATATGATTTTAAGCAGACTATGTGTGGATGAATGATGTTCCAGTACAAAAGTTTAACGATGCGCTTAATGCGTGTGGGCAACTTTGATTAATTATGCGCCACTCAGGCTGAGGGCAAGATCCTTCGTGTCGTTCGTTTGGGCGCCAACATTTTGAATTCAGCATGCATGATCTATGTAGGAATGTAGCCTATTGAGACTTCAAACAATAAACTAAGTGAAGTTACTGATATAAGATGACTAACTGTAATATGTAGCCTAACTGCTCTTGTTCTAGCTCTAATACCTAGTTTTTGGCACTGAATTTGTTACTACTATATCCGGATTTTGAAGAATTAAAAAAACAAAAAATTTAATATTCGTTGGCCAGTTTAATATTCGTCAATATTCGTAAATTTGTAAAAATCTTAATATTCGTAATATGCGCATACTCGTTCTATGACCACCGCTGCCGGCTTCAGTGGATGTCACGACATTATAGGCCTGCGTACTGTTCTCATAATTTATGGGTACCGTAATGTACTATAAAGCATCGAAATTTCTCAGAGCCATACAGCATCCATGCAGCTCATCACCGGCGCTATACCAAATCATTGTCCGCAATAGCCAGATTGCCTTGTCCGTTCCAGTGCCAAGCCAGAATCCGGAGAGGTGTCAACTCGGAGACTGATCGGTGGGAAGAGGAGACGGAGTGGCAAATTGGGATAGTCAGGGCACATCGGGGGACGTAGGCCCTATTATGTCCCTAACGTGGAGTCCACAGGGCAAAGCCGGATCCCAAAACGGACCCTTTTGCATATAATTATTAAGAGTGTTTCATGCCATTTCTGGTGAGACATTTAAACTACAGTAGTAAAAGTTCAACGACGCAAATGAATTAAATTAATATTTTCTAGCTGTTAGCAGACAAAAGTGTTGCGACAATAGTAGGCCCATTTTATTGCCGTACCATCTTAGCAAAAGCCGTACCGTACGGCCCGTACCACAAGTATAGGTCATATAATTATATAGGCTGCGACGCCACTGGCCAACACTTTATTAATGGCTGCTTCGTGAAGTTCGTAGCTAACTTAGGGGACTAATCTTCTTCTTATAGCGGGCTGTAAAACACCTTTTCTTTTCGATTAAGACCGTGGTTTAGCTCTCCATGTAAGTAATTAAGGAAGTAAGTTCTTTAATGAGAAGCACTAGCAGTTAAACGCACAGCACGGTACATGGCAAGCTTAATGCATTAATCAGAGAAACAAAAAATTACATATGCAAACCAAGAATTGAACGAGAGAAGTTACTGTATATCAAGGAGAACATGGGGAGGAAGAGTTAGGGTTAATCGTGGTGGGGGAGAGAAATGAGGTGCTCAAAATAGCCAGATCTGGGGAATCCTTCAATTGTTGATTTGTATAGCATCTAGGCAAGGATGCATTTCTGAGCAGGTTGTCAAACCTGCAGGGGGCTCACGGTTATGGAACCGAGGCCGCAGGTAGTACCGAGATTGCTTGATCGATATAGTACTATTATTTATGCAATTATGACAGGGATTGTGCAGAATAGGCTATAGGTATACATATAGAGTCTGGTATCCGCGTTGTTGCAGTCTTAAATGAGCGAGAAGATAAAGATAGCCTACGTTTAATACTACGTACCACTTGCGTACCAGCCTACTGACAGTTCCCTCAAGAGCTCCCGTTCCTGCCCCTTGAGAAGCTTCACCCATACAGGCGAGCAATACAGCATCGTACGAACCGTAGTGGCACGAACAACATCGAACAAGCTGATACTCGACAGCACCTGCGATGATGCGAACCATAGTTGTTAAAAACGGTAAAATCAAAATAAAAAACGGAAAAAAACGTCGTTTTATTGGAAAAAATAAGAAACGGAAAAAAACGAGAAAAAAACGGTAAAAAAAACAATTTGACTTTTCTACATCGCATTTTGAATAACTTAGAAATTCAAATAACTGTTATAAATTTTATTTCCTGTACAGTGCTGTTTATTTCAACTGATGACACTAAATTGTTACGTAAATTAGCCTAGATGATTCCTTGAAAGGACTGAGATCACGTAAGGGATATCAGACAAAAATTAAATTAAAAAAATAATAACAGACAGTTAATAAATAAATAAAGTTAAATAAAATAATAAAAAACGGAAAAAAACGAGACGAGAAATAAAAACGAAAAAAACGACGTTTTTGGAAAAAATAAAAACGAAAAAACGTTTTTACAACTATGATGCGAACCCAGGATCCGAAGTGGGTAAAAGGACTACCCTGCTTTAATGGTCAGATGTTTAATATGGCTAGAGAACCCAAATTAATTTCTCAGTAAGCTCAACACGAAGAATATTTAGATCATGCACTCTTGTGATACCTTTTGGAAGAGGTGGAGCCATACCGAACATACCCTGGGGCCGCGTTGAAGTTAAGGCTAAGGTTGCAACTGTGTGCCCAGGCGTGCACTGATGAGCTCAAGCTCCATCTCAGTGGTAGTGACGCCTGGTGCGTGGAGACATGGAGAGCGAGATAGCCATCATCTGCATATTTAAAAATGCGATACCGTTAATAATAATACTAATATTTTTCATTGTGTAGAAAAAGTAGGGTCGGCTGACCGATAGGACTGCTGATGCCTGTATACAGCCACTGCCAGGCCGAATCAACCCAGCCCTGCATAACGGAACCGCATAGGCCTAACGGCCGCTAAGACAGGCTGCAGACTTTGACTGTTTGACAGCCAGCAATGACGGATGCTAGACCTGACCATGGAGTGCTATTTCGGTATCCCCGACCTAACTGTCAACTTGGCTGCAGACTTTGATTACCAATTTGACTGCCAATGACGGTCGCTAGAGAGCCGACATTACCGCGAAGACAGAACAGGCTGCTGAGAGGCATATGGCTGTCGCTAGCAGCCTAAGACAGCTTTGACAGTGGCTAGCGACGGCAGCCGATGTCTGGAGACAAGCCCTTGGACTGTATAATAAGGAAGCACGGAAGGGCCATATGAATGATCGGTTACAATGTTACATCGATCGAAATCAGCAGGCGTGCAGGATAACCACAACGACGGACATCAGAGGATGACATCAGTGGCATTGAAGAATTCAGCGACAGGGGCATTCGACAGCACAAAGAAATTAAGTATTACTGACTAAAGAACTATTAATTAGGCATTAATTTAAAATAGAAGGACAGGACTGACCTGTCCTTCAATATCTGCTCGAATAAGCCTTCCAGCCGACCGGCAGAAGCCGTATCCTCGCCTTGAGAGGAACAAATTCAGTACCGGCCAATTTCTCCACAATTGGCTCTAACTCTGAGATGGCAACTGAAAAATTGATGGGGCCCAAACAGGAACCTCAAATAATACTTGCATTAATTCGTGCAAGAGAAGATGTTTCACCACGAAACTTCGATTATGAAGGAGATTCAAAATCCAATTAGAAATGTTATCAGGAATTGGGAGAGAAGCAAGTTTAATACATAGACTTGACTAATGAAACTCCGTACTCAATAGTCTTCAAGAATGTACCTAACTAGAATAGGCTACTTCACCAGGACGCAAACTGCCATTGACTCTCGTACCGGTACAATGTCACACCTGCCCTTCGTCTTGTATGCTAACATCTTGTATTTTAACATACCCTCTTCAAACTTACTTGCCACAGCAGTCATCAATAAGCCGTTGCCCCGCGCACAGGGCTGGGCAAATTAAACAATAAAATGTAATTACAAATTACCAATTACTTGGGGAAATGTATCTGAATAATCAATTATATTCGAACTTCGCTGAAAAATAGAAATTACGCAATTTCCATTTCATCATCACAAGTAGTTACTTCTAAGCAGCCTTTGCGTTAAAGTAAACTACCTTTGGTCAGACAGCATGTAGGCCTAGTCTGATATTGAGCTACATATGGAGTCTATTTACTGTATCATCTGGATGAGGCAGAATCATATTTCTACCACGTAGCACAACAAGTCCTGCAACATAAACGGGGAAGTGTAACCCAGGTGCAAGTAGTACTCCGCGGATTGAGATCCACGAAAATGAAGAGTAGTTTGAAATGTGGAGAAGGAAAGGAAGGATTCCAAACTATAGGTATTTATCAGACGTCCTTTATGAACGACCCCTTTAAACAAACACCACAACAAACACTTTACTTTCAGGAGATTGAAGAAGGCAGTCTTCTTTGAGAAACATTATTATACCTTCATTAATAAAAACGCAAATCTCAGCAACACAATATTAGTCGACATTCTCTGAAAGCGTCGTACATTTGGACTTGTGAGTGATCATGTTACTGTACAGAGCAAAGTGTTTATCGCATCCGCCACAAGCAAATGGTTTCTCACCCGTGTGACTTCTCATATGTCCCTCAAGGTTTATCTTCTTCGGAAACCTCTTCTTACAGATGCTACATTCAAATGGCTTCTCACCAGTGTGCATTCTCATGTGCGTTTGCATATAACAGCCACTAACTGTTTTACCACAGACGGTGCATTGTTTATCTGCACGCGTCTTCTTTCCGTTGTGAGTGTTCAGGTGAGACCCCAACAGTGACTTCAAGCGAAAATGTTTGTCACATAAGGAACATTTGAACGGTTTCTCTCCAGTATGAATCATCATGTGCTGCTTCAACGAATACCGATTAACAGAAACAATCTTGCAGATATTGCAGGTGACGGCTTCTCTCTGCTCGTCTTTCTTGTGGGATTCGCTGTGCCTTGCTAAAACGTTACTGGTCTTGAACGATTTATTGCATTTCTTGCAGTGGAAAAGCCTCTCCTCTGAATGTGTATATTTATGACTGCGAAGACCACCCTCGAGACGGAATTGCATGCCACATTGATCGCAGGTGAATGGCTTTTCCTGCGTATGAACCGAGACATGTTGTGCCAAATAACAAGGCAAGGCATAACGTTTACCACAAAACTCACAAGAGTAACGTTTCTCGTAATGTCGCATTTTCATATGGCCATATACATATTTCTTTCTCTTGAAGGCCTTACCACAGTACCCACAGGCAAAAGGCTTTTCTTTGTCTTTTGTGTGAAACACGCCTCGGTTGCCACGTAAAGTAGAATCAGGCGGCAGTTTTGAAAGCACCAAAGGATCAACGTGATTCCAAACTGAAGAGGATGTACCAGAACTACTAATACCGAGACGAGACGAAGGAACTTCTCTAGCAACCTCTGAATGTTCGGATGAAAGCAATATTTGTGAGCTCTCCGTAGATGAAAGTACCTCTTCATATGAGAACGATTTCTCGGTGAAATGAATCATCATGTGCTGCTTCAACGCAGAGGGAAGCGTAAACACCATCTTGCAGATGTTACAGACGACGTCTTCTCTGTAAGAATCTTCACTATGAACTTTGCTATGGCTGACAAAGTCAGGCTTCTCCTTTGGATGTCTTAATTTATGATAGCAAAGATCAGTCTTAAGTCGAAAGCACATACCACAAACATGACAGGAAAAAGGCTTATCTGGCGAATGAGTCGCCAAGTGCCGTGACAAGTGGTATTGGTCCCCAAAACGTTTGCCACAAAACTCACAAGAAAAACGCGACTTTTCATCATGCTGCTGCATGATATGGCTTAAAACAGTTTCCTTCCTCTTGTAGTTCTTACCACAGAACCCACATGCAAAAGGATTTGCCATGTCTTTTGTGTCAAAAATTCCTCGGTCGCTAACTAAAGCAGCACCAGGAGGCAATCTTAAAAGTACAAGGGGATCTACGTGATTCCAAAATGAAGAGGATGTACCAGGGTTAGTAATAGCACGGCGAAATGATGACGACGGAACTTCTCTAACAACCTCTGAATGAATGGATGGAAGGAACGTTTGTGTCCTGGTAGAACATTGTGATAGCTTAGGAGATGAAACTTCGTCTTCGTATACGATGCCAGCTGCAACTGAAAAGCGCTTTCCATTAACGGATTTTGAAGAGTTACCGTCAGCTTTACTTTGATGGGATTTTGTTTTCGTAGCATTCACATTCCATGATTCGTTCACATTCGGCTCTCTACTCTCCGATACAATAATAGTGGACAAGTTATCAGACGATATTTCAAATCCATTCACGAGTCCACTCTTCAAATAGCTTAGTTCAGAGACTGGAAAAGATGTTGCTAATCTACTTGGCGCCGTTGGGAGGTTGGGTTCTGTCTGGGAGTGGTTGCCTTCTAACGAAAATGAATGGGTGTTTATTTGCATATGGCGTGAGTTGTCTTTTAATAGCTCCACAAGAGTAGGACTATTATCCGAAAACAAAACAAGCTCATCAGCTGTATTTCCTTCCGTTTTATTATTTGTATTGAATTTCGTTTGGCTTTGAATCTGGAATGAAACATCAGACGATGCAGCTAAGTTATCGACATCTCTTTCAATAACCGAATCTTGAGTATCTTCTTCATGTATCTCTATATCTTCCTGAGTTTCTTCTTCGTGTATCTCCATATCTTTATAATCATCTTCTTCATAAATTTCCGTATTGGACGATGCAATGGAACTGCATTCATCATCGGAAGCGGCCGCTGGAAAAAAAGAAATAATGCATAATAATTCCGACACTTATCAAGATCTTCTATAATAATGACTATATAAAGATGATTTGTATGTAAAAACGCCTATAGTGATAGCAGTCTATAATAATGACTCTTTAAAGACAGCGACAGCAAAGTTTGCTCTACATAAATTATGGAATCCACAGACCCAAGGCCAGATGTCACGAGGTTCAGGCCATCCAATCTGGTGTTGAGGCCATCCAATCTGGTGTTGAGGCCATCCAAGAATGACACTCAAAGTAAACGTCATTGATTAACAGCGTTAAGAAGATATTGCAGATTTTTAATTTCACCTCCTTATCGTTTAGGAAGTTTTCCATAAGACAAGTACGTATGTATATGGCAATTAAAATAGCGCATTACATAAACAGAACGTAGGCTTCATAGAACCTCAAGAAGGCTCTAAGACTCTCATTTAAGTTTATATGGACGTCTTGTGAGAGAGTCTGCCTAGGGGCAACAGAAATGCCTAAAATTTAGAAAGAAACGATTGTAATATAAACAGTATTTCATACCTGCTTCATGTCTGGTCTTGTTCGAAGCATCATTTGTTTTCTCAGAAGGACTTCCTGTTGAAGGTTTGACTTCACCTCCGTCAGAGTCGATGATTGAAGTGTCAATATTTTCAGATGCTCTTTTATGTTGACTATCATCAATTTCAATTGGTTGAGTGACATTCTCCGCTGTAATCGTGTCTTTCGCGATATCAATGAAATATCGTCCTCGTTCAAGGAGAAACTTCAAAGATTCTTGGTCTTTAGCAGTAGAGAGCGGAATGGAGTTACAACTAAGTTTAACGTCTTTGTTGTTTCCTCCACCTCTGCTCTGAGTTGTTGTGATATTGAGATCACCTGCAGTTTCTTCAGAGGTCCCTTCCTTAATGCCTTCGTCATTGAGTGCGCAAGGTTTTAAGCCATTAAAACCACAGATTGTAGATTTCTGTTGAATATCGCATCCATGACCCATGATTAAACCTCTACCTCTATCAGCAGAGTCGTCGGCTTCTTCAAGCGCAGTAGAAAGTCTTTGCACAGGTTTAACATTCTGTCTTTTCTTTTGCATTACGCTTTCTTGTAAACAATAATCGTGGCGTTCCTCTATGGTTTCTGGAACGGAAACTTCGATAAGAGAGACATCCAAATACTCTTGCTGTTCTCCGTTAACACTTGCAGCTTTATGTGAATCTGAAAATAAAACTCACATTGAAAAGTAGATCTAACAGACTTGCGTTTAAGCCTTTCTAGCAAACTGGTAGTACCACAAAGCAAAGGTAACACCTCTGTTTCAATGCCAGTACAGAAACCCAGATGCACAATGGGTGAGGTTGCGCACACTCCTCCACAGAAACTTCTTGGAGGCATACAAGTAAACGGCAACAAACTTTACACATGTATGCCTTAAAACCACAGAGACTCTTTAAAAGCACATTTTCTTAGATCATTCTACCTTAGCTCATGTACAGAAATCCAATGACTGAACTTTTTAAAACCATGATAAGAAACAAGTAAAGAATCATAAAATATCTTCAAAATATTAGAGTTTTGCAATACACCAGGAAATTACACATACATTAATATTTCTGCTTGAAAAGCAAAGTCCAAGAGAGTAAACTTCAAACAAAACAATAAAAATTTCATGGAAGCAAATTGAAGCAGCTTTAAAGATGCAATGGTTTCAAAGGCAAAAATTCTTTGCTCTAGCTTTAGCAGGCAGAACTTTCTCATCACTGAAAGTTTAACTAATAATTATCCATATCAGATATGTGTATGCAAAACTCTAATATTGTACAAAAAAACAGATCAATACTAATTATCAAGAGAAGAAAAAAGAAGAAACTTTTCTATCCATACCTTCCAGATCATTCGTTTTTGCAGTAGCGTTCAGTGTATTCAGATAGTTTTGCAAAAGCTTATCAAATACTTCTGCTGATTCGCTGACTTCCTCTAAGTTCTCTTCAGTTATGCACGACTTCAGAAATCCATGAAACATCGCTTTTACACTTGTAAACTCAACTGGACCCAAATCAATCTCAGTTCCTCCTGAACTGATGTGCTGATATTGAGTCGGAGATTCATTTTTGACTTCTTCCCCTCTGATTGTTGTGTTAACCTGTACTCTTCCTTTCTCTTCTGTGTCGCAGAGAAGTCTGTCTATGTCCTTAGCAGTGATTGTGTCAACCAGTCGAAGATTCCGACATACTTCTTGCACGCCATGCTCATCATTCAGGTTTTGACTTAGATCCGTTGTCGAAGCAATGCTAGACACGTTCCCTTGATGATGATAAGAGCCAGGAGCAATGCTTAAATGGTCGCGGATTTCGCTCTTACATTTTGACTGTGGTGCAGGAAAAGCTGTACCAAAACAAGAACATTTACTACCATCAGCAAAACAGCAACAAACACTAAACGAGATTTCAGAGTAACAACACTATTTAATAATCATGACGATTATGATTGGTCATAATAATAATAATGATGATGATAATAATAATAATGAAGAAGAAGAATAATAATAATAATGTCCTATCATAATAAAAGAATTAATTAATTAATGTAGGAAACTTCCAGTTTTTATTCTTATTCATCAAATGCTGTATTAAATGAGAACAACAGAAAATAGACTAAATAGGCTTGCCAAGGCAGCCAAGCTGTAGGCAAACCCTATTCAGTTGACCTATTGACCTCTGCATAAATATCTGTGCAGTTTCTAGTTGTAAAACTGTGTTTGATTTGATGCTGAATATAATAACAATGAACGATTGTAACAATTAACAACAGCAATAATAAAAATGTAATAATAGTAATGCTAATAATGACATTAATGCCACTAGTAGTAGTAATAATCAATAATAGTAATAGTAAAACAAATAATAAAGAATACTATAACAACTAATAATAATAATAAAATAGAGATAATTATCACACACTATGGCAATCGTTGGCCTTCAGTGTTTTGTGACTTTCACCTGAATTAAATTCCTGGAAATAGAAGAAATTGAAAATGTAATTCTAAGAAGAATGAAATGAAAATGATCACAATTGTCAAAAGTAGAAATGGTCAAAATAATGCTCTTAAATTGTGTGGTCTACTCCAGTGCTTCCCAAAGTGGTGGTCCGCAGACCAATCCCACTCAGTCGCCGGTCCGCAGAGTGAGTCCAGAAACTGGTCAAATTGTCTTGGAATCAGGGAATGGCTATTATAATTTTTGTTAAGTCATAAAAGCACTTTTATGGTTAGCAGTTAAAGGGCAATAGTCATAGAATTGGCTAAGTATGCATTTAAATCAATTTTAACACATATTTGAGGAATCTACTTTAGGTGATGGAAAAACTTTAATAAATCGGGCACCGGTCCATCTGCAGTGGGAAAATTCCTGCCGGTCCGTGACACTGAAAAATTAATTCTGCCGGTCCGTGACAGTGAAAAGTTTGGAAAGCACTGGTCTACTCTGCCTCATACTATTGTACATACTCTACCTGGAGTCTCTTGCATTTTCGCATCATCATTACGATGCCCTTTTTCTCTGAAATAATCAAAGAAAACAGCCAAATCGTAAATCAATTAATACAGTTTTACTCATAATTTCAAAAAGTCCACAAAATAAACAGCCATGGTGAGATAAAGAATTTGCTAGACATTTTGAATATAATATTTTATGTATGTATCTGCTGCCTGTAATTCGTCTTTTAAAATTTCACAAGGGTACTTAACATTGCAATCGAATAGGCTAAGATTCCTTGCAAATGTTTCTTGGGCTCAGGATGGTCTAATCATTCTAATATGCGAGAAAGCAAGATGTGCCCGCAGCATCATGTGTTAGCATAGGACCAACTGAACGCAAAGGTCGTCCATAGGCTGGCTAGGAAGAGGAACACAGAGCCGTCTGATGCAGTATTGTGATGCACTGACAATTGAAGAATGAGGAAGTTCTTCAAGGTAATCCTGTCATCGACTGGAAGCCAGTGCAGTCTCTCTCACATGCAAGTAGTTCGAATCAAGTGAGAATTTGGGGTTTAGAGACAATTCAGGTGTCACGATTGAGGATTGACTGAAGCTGTCTAATCAGAAATTCAGAAGCAGAAAGACCACAGCGCGGTTGCACATTCAGAAAAGTGCTTTATGATACAAGTGTGACAAAATGACCATGAAAAAAGAAGTACGCTAAATTTACCGACAATGGTTTAAATAAATAAATAAATAATAGGTACATAACTATAAACACATGAAAATAGAATATATATGTATATATACCTCGGTGGATGGCAGCTGTTCTCTTTCGTTCCCTAGAACACACAATAAAGAAAGGATTCTATTACTTTATCAACAACAACATTGGTAAATATAAAGCGTCGCATTTACAATTACAATTACTCTTGGTATGAAATGCATCGATTGGGATTTAAAGTCTGTTTAGCAGTCATCTTATAACGACCCATGGAAAGTTGTTTGCACACAAATGCCCTTGTCACTGAGTGATCGAATTTAAAGTTGATGCAATTCCTGCAATACAATGGCCTTGTATCCAGTACTGTCTGATTAGTTCATTACCATTTAAAGGGCTAAAAAGAAACATATAAAGATATAACCACCACAGCTATTATACGTTCCGTAGTGTTACCTCAAGAGTTTTTAACTTTATTTAGCAAGTATTGTGTCAGCCATTTCTGGTCCATAACCTTAAACGCCCACACTCTCCTCCTACCTTCCTTGCCCCAGTACACTAGTTTATTATGCAAAGTTGTCCTCCACTCGCAGATAACAAAATACATGTTTATATTCTGTTTCATAACGGTTTATAAGTTGACACCACATGATAGAGCTAAACAGCAATCACTCTCGCGCTACATAAAAAACCGCGTGACAGCCTGACAGGAAGACCAGCTTGTATATCATACTGGCGCTATATAAAATAAATTCTTCAGGAGTCATACATTCTGTTAGATCAGAGTCCGACGTCAGTCCGTGGGGTAAATGCGATTATTTTGTGACTTGCATACTGCTTATTGCATCAACGAACTCGTTACAACACATCACAAGCTACAGTTTTCTTGATTAATTTTATTTCTTCTAAACTAATAATTTTTATTCGACGAAATTTCAAGGAAAAGACAGATGGTCTAACCATCTGCGGTAACGTCAAAAAGTTCCGAAAAAAATGAGACGCCGACATCTTTACGCAACCAGAACGAAATGAGACAAAATACGTATTATATCAACTAATTTACAATCAGCAAAAATCAATAATGCTGTTTAATAAATTTAGAATAAACTAAAGATCACGATTAACAGATGCAAAAAATCACGCCTGGTCAGAGTTCAGAGGATAGCAAAACATTGCTGCCTCCCAACAGCCAATCGATTTGCAGTTATATAGGTCAGTTTAACATTAGCCAATCATTTTTCCTGTACCTACGCACATAAACGTAACGTACTGACCTGTTAAATAATACGAGAACCGTGATTCGTCGGTTAACATGGATCTCTTATAAGTAGGTAGGCCTAAATAAGTAAGTAAGAATATTCTTTATTTGACTACCAGCAAACGCACGAGCTTTATTGAACCGCCTGCATCGCCCGTACTAATAAAATAAATGAATGCAGTGGCCAGAGAACTATGATTTCTAGAAGAGCTTCTTCTAGAAGAGCTTCTTCTTTGCTGGATCTTCTCAGCTCTGGATAGCTGGATAGCTCTGGATAGCTGGATAGATCTGCTCGTAGCCTGTCAAATTGTCCGACGATACTTTTGCGCGGTGGGCCTAGGCCTAGCTATCGGTTTTCCTCGTACACTATCGGTTTTCCTCTTACACTATCGGTTTGCCTCGTACATTATCGGTTTTTTGCACAATATCGGTATGCCTCGCACACTATCGGTTTTTTTGCACAATATCGGTTTGCGACGTACACTATCGGTTTGATTCGTACACTATCGGTTTTCCTCGCACACTATCGGTTTTTTCTGCACACTATCGGTTTTCCACGTACACTATCGGTTTGCGTGGTACATTATCGGTTTTTACTGCACACTATCGGTTTTCCTCGTACACTATCGGTTTTACTCGTGCACTATCGGTTTTCCTCGTACACTATCGGTTTTCCTTACACTATCGGTACACTATCGGTTTTCCTCGTACACTATCGGTTTTACATTATCTTTTTACACTATCGGTTTTCCTCGTACACTATCGGTTTTACTCGTACACTATCGGTTTTCCTCGTACACTATCGGTTTTACTCGTACACTATCGGTTTTGCTCGTACACTATCGGTTTTCTGCACACTATCGGTTTTCCTCGTACACTATCGGTTTTCATCGTACACTATCGGTTTTACTCGTACACTATCGGTTTTCATCGTACACTATCGGTTTGCGTGGTCGTTGTAAAAACGTTTCAACATTCATTTTAATTGTTTATCTAAATAAGGCGTTTTTGCTATACTGATAGGACACTGGATCGACACTTTCTGTACAATTTAACGCTCGCGATTACCTCATCTGTTTCTGTAAAAATGTACGCAGTCAATTCGATTAAAGCTTTGTATAATAATTATACGTGTAGTAAAATCGAACTGCACTCTCTGTGCAATTTTTCTATGAATTCAATTACCCTAGTAAAAAGCCTGCATCGTAAATTTTTATCACTCTTGGTAGTAGGGCCTATATTTGCCATAATGCCAGCAGTCACAAGCAAGACTCTTAACGGCATCTGATAGTTTATATCCATTTTAACCAAAAACGTTTTCTTCGGCTGGCGGACCCAGTCGAGAATGACCGTATACCAAGGATGCCATCCACCATTATCTGCTTAAGGCTCCTCTATCTATCACTCGTCGAGCTTTTCACTTAAAACTGAAGTCACACCTGTTCAAGAATTCATAACTCGATTTATATCATTTCCTACCTTCCAATTCTCGACCTTAACGACACCCACCTTAACAGCTGCTCTGCCCCTCTGGCAAGCGGACAAAGTCCTCCTTCTGACTACCTTCGGACATCCCTTCTCACTCGACGCTCCTGTACAGCCTGTGTTCTACGCTTGGTTTTAGAGTGGTGCCCTATAAGTTTAGAGTTTAAGTTTAGAGATGACGATTGCGATGTGACATCAAGCTGCTCATTCCCTAGACTTCCTCCACTCTGTTTCCGAACATAACGGTTGTCGGATCCTTCTCCATGAATCTTGTCCAAGTGTCCATCGGTTGGTCATCTTTTAATAATAATAATCGAACATTTATTTAGCGCCACTCAATGATTCAAAGGCGCTACGTTGTATTCTGCAGTGTTGGGGCTGCTCAATGCAGTCCATCGTAATCGTAATCGTAAGCTCCAAACTGGACAGCCAAGCTCAGGGCACCAGCTTATTCACGAGCGCTGCATCGAGTCAGAGGGGTTGTCCAAAGGTTAGTAAGAAGGAGGATGTAGTTCGGTTGCATCAGAATATAAAGGTGATGGAAAGCGGATATCAGAGGAAGTTAAATCATAGCATGACGAGAGACTATTTTAGATTTTTGCAACGACCGACGGTTGAGCCTTACAAACGCAAAAGCAAAGGCATTAATCAGTTTTGAACACTTTGCTTTCTCTTATTAATGTGAGTTGAGAAAGACGTCAATATGTCTGTTTTATGTTCTTCTTTGTTTGTTTTAACAGTAAAGGCATTGACATCATTTTATAGGGTGGCATAATTATTTCATGCTGCAAATGTCTCGCATTAATTTGCAATTGTGTAAAACCTCACTGATGCATACCTAAAAATCTGACGTACTAGCCAAATTTCATATTTGAAATCAGCGTCCAAATTTAGCTAAGAACAGTTCTAAAGTTCTGAGTAGCAAACAAAAAATATGTTTTGGTTGCCTAGTGTTACCGTTGTCGCGTTTGCGCTTCAATCTTCAACTTCCAAAGGTAAGTCCTCGATGCTATGCGAGTTTCTATAAACGCGCTACATAAGTAGGCCCCATAGCCAGTCATGGTAGAGGCGTGTGTGTGTGCGCTGTTGCTCTGCTCCTTAGGATAAAAGTGTAACACATACTTATCAGCAACTGCGGTTTATCTGGAATAAGACGTCATGGGCAATTGAGTGCCATGCACGAATGACTTTGGCTGTTTGAAAGCAAGAGACATTGTCTTCTCCTCTGTTTTCACAGCCATTGTCCCCGCTTTCAACCGCTGTGGCATTTATTTCTGTCAGACTGGAGCATGTATCAGATTCTTTAGATGCGTTTGTATTCATTACTGTATGATCTAATTACTAACAATACGAAACTTGGTGTTCAATTAGGCCTTATATGTTTACTCATTTAAAGCTTCTGTCATCGATAATTTTCGTAAATTTACGCTAATTTGGCCCCCCCTCTCAGCGGGACTTGTCCCTTTGGGGTGCCTGTTGCTCCATAATCAACTCAACTTACATTATAGGCTATGCTGCGATTTATTCATACTTGATGACTAATTGGTTACATATTTTAATTTATAAAATTTTCGTTTTTACTACATACATATGATGAACCATATGTCATGATATATTCATTATAAGGTTATTATGTCGTTATTTTGAATGATGTTGGAAACAATAAATTGATTTGAATAGAATTGAATTGAATTCGTTACTAGCTGGTCTTCCCAAAGTACGACTATCCTCCCTTCAGTTGGTCCTGAACTCTGCAGCTGGCTCATTGCCCGCCTTCCTCGCTTCTCTCATTTTAAACTCATAATGATTGATGAACTGCATTGACTTCCCGTTGCTTCACGAATCCAGTACAAGATCTTGCTCATGGTTTCCAGAACTCAACAATGATGGGGTACCAAGTTCCTTCGCGATCTGATGTACAGACCCAACTCTGTTGTTTCTCTTCGTCCTTTCCGCTCTCTAGACCGTCTTGATCACTTTGTCCCTCGGGCAAGGACTGCTATGGCCCAACATCGCGCCTTTGCCATTGTGGGTCCTTCCTGTTGGAATGACCTCCCCCATTTATACGCTCTAAGATTTTGGCTGGGGTTTTTCTCTCATCTGTCTGCTGCTTGAAGACTTTTTTATTCCCTCGGGGCTTTCACGCTGAGAGCGCCTCCCAGTACCTTATTATATCACGATTCCTTTACAAGAATATGTATTGACATTATTGAATAACACTCGAGCGGGATTGACAATTTGGCCTCGCTGACAGCACTAACCGAACTCTACCACACGATTAACTGTTTTAAGTTGCGGTTGTGACAACTTGAATTTCTTATGTATAAACGAATATTAATTTTGAAGATGCAAGAGGTGCTTTAGAAATGTTCAAATAATAACAGGCTACAATGCATTGTTTTAAAGAATAATGAAAGCAGACAGTTGAAGGTTGAGGATAATCAACTAAGAAAAATGGCACAGCAGCGGTAGTGTCGCTTCTGAGCTATTTTTATCATCCATACTTTCACCGACGCTACTCACATGCGACTACCGTTACGTGATAGCAATGAATAAGAGGTGTGACTGAAGTTGAGTGGGGAGCAATATAACTGCTGTTTATGTACTTTTCTTGCGCTGTTTCGACTGCTAGCCAAGATTAGGCTCGATGACAAAGCATTTCTGCTTACTTTGACAGGTCTTTGTGGTCTTGTTCACTGAAGCCTGAACTACTTTGCTCCTTCAACTGCAGCTTTATAAATGGCAAATTCGATCGTGGATTCTGTTCTTTTCTTGTAACGTCTTGATCTATTGAGCAAATGGATAACTTCTATCGTCGAATCTATTTAATAATTATTATCGTAGTAATTCTTTCACCCTCCGGACGCTGCTCGACAGAGAGTGAGTTTAAATGAAATTTTACAAACGCTTCATTGTCGGGTGTAAACTAAGCGGATTTTTTTATAATAATAATAATAATAATCTTCGTTTAATTTCAAACTGACACAATGCATTATGATTACAAATCAGTATGAGCCGACAATCACAAGTTATTACAGGAGTCGAATTTAACTTATACGGCAGCCATGCAAGGCGCCCATAACGTCCTACATCTCATTTTACGAACGCGCCATCTCACGAATGATAGGCTGAGTGGACCTTTGGGAGGGTTTGGGAAGCGATCCAGCTACCTACTGCTCTTCATGCCACTGATGTTACCACTACACTATGGACCCCCCCCATAATGAAGTCTAACCCAAACGAGTGACATTTCTGGCGGCGGTATCGGCTTCTTCAAAAGCCTTTACCAAGATGTTCAGTGTATTGGGAGAAGTAATGTGGACGTCGATTATGACTATGATTTCAATAAATGCGACCATTTTGATAACGGCCCCTATAGAAGTCACCAGATTAGATTAGATTAAAGTGCATGAGATTGGACTAGATCAGATTAGAATAGATTAGAATATAATATATTAGAATAGATTTTAAATAGAATATATTAGAATAGATTAGATTAGATTAGATAGAATATAATAAAAAAAATTATATTTCAACAGAATAGAGCAAAATTAAAATTGAATAGAATAGATTAGATTTGATTAGATTAGAATGGATTAGACTAGATTAGATAAAGTTCATCTGATGGAAAACGAAGCAGATAATTAGCCAGAAACGGGGCACAAACACAGATCTTAATTTTAATCGTAAACTACAAACTTCTGAAGCGCCACTCGAAAGCCAAACGCAGGTCACCAGCTTATTCACGAGCTCTGCGTCGAGTCAGAGTAGGCCGGTATCCAACAGAGTAGGCCGAAGGAGGTTGCCAGTGGATCAGAGGGGCAGAGTAGATGTTAAGGTGGGTGTCGTTTACGTCGAGAATCGCAAGGTGAAGGATGAGTGATAGGATTTTGAAGCGGATTCTCTCTGGGATTTTTATCCAATGGAGTGATTTGAGGATTGGGAGTGAAGGTATGATGATTGGGCGTTCTGGTGACAGCTCGGGCGAATGAGTTTTTGAAAAGCTGCAGACGCTTTAGTTGGATGGATTAAAGATTAAGGAAGAGGGAATTGCAACAGTCGAATTTCGAGTGGACAATGGAGATAGCAATGGTGGAGGCAGTTTTGAAGTCGAGCATAGGCCGAATGCGGCGGAGGTCATGAATGTGCACAAGGCAGAGGGTGAGACGTTGGAGACGTGGCCAAAGAAGGAGAGATGTGGATCAAAAGCAACACCAATATTGAGGACAGAGGACTCGTAAGTGAAGGCAAGAGATGAAGAGTTAGAGGATCGGATATGGATGGAACAGGGATTTTCTTGATTTGGTCAGGATGCCCTAGGATGATGAATTCTATTTTGGAGGAGTTGAGGGCTTGAGGCATAGGAGATCGGCTGGCATCCATTTGACAGATTAGGTTGACAACGCGGCATGGGAGTTTAGGGTAATGGTAACAGTCTGACACGAAGAGCAGAAGGTCAGCATTGGCGCGGGATCGCTTCCCGCTACATGCAGAAGTATAATAATAATAATAATATCTTTTCTGTAATAAGCGCCTGAAAAAACGCACTGCGCTGTACATTTACATGTTATGCAATTGAAATCTTAACTACTAACAGAACAGACAGCTTGCAATACAACGGCGCTAATAGCAGCCTACAAAGCATATCCGCCCAACGCGGGCTCGAACTCGGTACCTCTCGGTCTCTGTGCCAGATGTTATCCAATGCACCACGGGCCCCCCGTATGCGTTGTATACTAGGTTTCGTATCATTATACTGTGATCCAATAATAAGTGCATACGCATGGCTCTATGTATTTATATAGCGCCATTGTGGAGCTCTCTATAGAGCTGCTATATATAAGTCCATCGTAAATACGAGAATTTCCTCTCTGGTCTCTCTGGCAACCGGACTCCGATCTTCCCTTGACATCTCAGGACAACCCGTCTGACCTGACGCAACGCTTGTGAGTAAGCTGAGTCAGTAACTATTCTATTCAGCTTAAGTGATTACGATTAAGAATTCATCATCATCACTTCCTGAAGCCAGCCATTTGACGGCGATGGGTACGAATAAACGATCTGCATTGTCCTCGGTCACTTGTCAAGTTCATTGCAACCCTTATTTGAATTACGTGAGTGCAATTATGTGAGTAAGTCTGAGTCAAACGCTCGCATTATCAGTGCCACGCCTGAACTCGGTTGTCATCATCATCATCATCAGGATCCATGGGCCGAAGGCCCGTAGGTGTCCAACGCTTGCATCAGATCCATGGGCCGAGGCCCGTTTGGAGTCCAATGCTTGCATTGGATTTCATACGTATTTTTTCTTTACGAACGGAGTATCTGCACCCATCCGTTCGACCTTCGCACTTCTTCCTTAAAGAGAGTTCCAGGCTTAGGACTGGCTCTGATATCCACTATCTTGTGGTATCAGAGGCGGCGATGCCGCCCACGTTTGCCACCTTTTCAGGGTTCCTGCTGAGCCTGTCCACCTCGCGTAGCGCCCTAGGTGGTACTTCAGCCAAGACCTTCACCACTGATGGCATAGCCTCAGCAGGCACTCCCCTACTTACTGTTGCCACCCCCTCACCACGTTGAGGTGTGAGTCGGACTTTGGGAGGGGTTGTGCCTGTCATAAAGGAAAGCAGTAATAACCAGCAATAGTAATGAATCTACAACAATTACGAGGAAGTTGAATGGAGGTTCCAAGGAGTGTTTCTCGTTTCCAATATCACGAAGTAGACAGGTCAATGCTTCGTGATGTGCTGAGCTATAAACCACCACCTTGTTGAACTGTCAGTGTCGAGGCTTTTGTAATGACGCGGACTGCTCGGCATTTCACGCTTCGTGGAATACATGAATGTCATTCGCAACTGATAGACCCCTATACGCCTTTGCCATTGTTGTAATAGAACAGAAGCAATATTATTGTCTTTTTCTGCATTTATTCCACCCACGGTTAATTCAACCACAATTAAATTAAGATTAACTTCCTCTGACTCAAAGCTAATTCCAAATTACCTCCTCGTGCCTTTTCAAGCGCTGGTTACCATTTATAGAATTCATTACTACGAGCTTTAAATGATCTCCTTTCCTCCCTTCCTTCATTCCTCCCTTCCTTCCTCCCTCCCTCACTCACTCACTCGCTCACTCACTCCCTCCCTCCCTCCATCCTTCCCCCATCCGTCCGTCCGTCCGTTCGTCCCTCCTTCCTTCCTTCCTTCCTTCCCTCCCTCCCTCACTCACTCGTCTCTCTTGCTCACTGCTCACTCGCTCACTCGCTCACTCACTCACTCACTCACCACTCACTCACTCACTCACCTCACTCACCTCACTCACCACTCACCTCACTCACTCACTCACCACCCTCACTCACTCACTCACTCACTCACCACTCACTCACTCACTCACTCACTCCTCACCTCACCACTCACCCACTCACTCACTCACTCACTCACCACTCACTCACTCACTCACTCACCTCACTCACCTCACTCACTCACTCACTCACTCACTCACCTCACCACCACTCACTCACTCACTCACTCACCACTCACTCACTCACTCACTCACCTCACTCACTCACTCACTCACTCACTCACTCACTTATAAACATAAAT
>JACEVL010000943.1:0-92500 GCA_020284085.1 Aporrectodea caliginosa
ATGATGATTATAGTAATAATTGTTATGACAATGATGATGATGACGGCAGTGATGGTGGTGGTGGTGATGATGATGATGATGATGATGATAATTGCAAAAGCGTAAGAAAACTTCATTGTTGTATAATTATTGGTGCCTCGTAGCGTTATTTAATGCATCTTCCCATCGGTCATTTCTGGCTGTACAGCTGCTGATAAGCCAAAAAAAGATGCAGTAAGAAAAAGAAAAAGAAAATGAAGACGAAGAAGAAGAGTTCAAGTAAGTCAAGGAATAGAGAAGAGGAAGATGAGAGGGAGGAGGGAGAGGAGAGGCTGCAGATGAGACCGTCTTCTGAACTCCGAAGCATATGGAGGCAGATGTAAGCAGATGGCCGATGAAAGGCAATCTCGTCTTTCTGTGTAAATCTGTCGTTGCCTGTAGTATCAGCGATCCATAATATGTCACGGCGCTCTCTTCTTCATCATCATATAATTGCGGCTGTGTTTGATGAGCTCCACTTTGACCGTGAATCTTAATTCGATTAGATAGGGACTTATCTGTGGCTCTCAGATTGGCCACGGGGGGCAGTGTCTTCGCCAGTAAACCACATATGGTGCTCGCAAGTACACAGGACATCGTCAAACTTTACGACAGTTCTAGACGAGAAGAAGGCACACTGTCCTCCTCCAGACCAGCTCACTCGTTTCCTGTCATCAACCAAAGCCACAGAGGTTATGACCTAATGCGGCGGTTTGGTCATCGCGGCCTAACGAGATTTCAACGCCTGATACTGAGATCAGCATCAATCATTTCGTTCATTAATATAATTCTTAATGAGTTATTTGGTTCATTCGCTAATTTTTTCATTCATTTGTTCGCTTCTTCATTCGTTCCTTTTAATCGTTAGTTATTCCTTCGTTCCTTTGTTGTGTCTTTTGCTGCTTCGTTCGATTAGTATTCGGTGTTGTTCGTTATTTACAAAAACATTAAATCATTACTATTTTCGTCAGCGCCTTCTTCTCTTCTTAACATCGTCGTTTAACATAATAATTTAACTTTTTTCTGCTTTCATACTTATGGAGTATTCGTGGAATTAGTGGTTTCGTGTCCTGCTGCAGGTCTCCCTCTATTATCCCACTAAACGCTTGTATATTTGCTTTAACGGCTTCTAAGCTGAGACAAAGAATCTTTAATAAAGTTAGCGAATAAGAATAACAACGACTCACCTGATTGAGCCAGCAGTTCGTGGTAATGATCTGGTTCTTTTCATCCTGTGTAATAGCATATACATTTAGATGTTTAACCGCTGAGCTCTACTACATAGGATTGGCCTATAGTAATCGGTAACAGTATAGTAATACGCAATATAGCCTAAAGCCGAAAGAAGAAGCACATTACTTATCAAGCGGTTAGTAGGCTGCATGCACATACATAAACATGAATCAAAGCCTCAATCTTTCCTTCGTCCGGTGTGTTACATAGCAGAGCTATGCTTCATATTGCATTACGCTTTCACCTGTGCTCTCCATGTTCACGATTTAAACATCTTTTAAGGAAAAGTATCCTAAAAGAGCAGAAGCACGTTAGGCATATACCAATTCCCCAGACTTATTATCATTCAACTGATTGACTTTCTCATACCTGAAACTTGAACTTTTCTTGATGGACGAGTTTTTACGGTCGACGGACCCGGATTTTTAAACTCTGTCCCTATAGTGGCTCAGGTAATTTCTTTTCTCAACTTACCGTTATCAAATTGCTTTTCCACCAAAGATTGCCTCTCTGTCTCTTACGGACTGATCTTCTGGATATTGACCTGATTATGGCTTAGTTTTGGTGTGCCATCGGTTGATGCCTTGTGCAATAAACACGGGACACGGTAAGATCGCTAGCCTTGTAACATGGAGAGCACAGGTCGAGCTTTCCATGTGGAGAACCCTTGAGCAAGTCTTTCAATGACAATTGATCAGCGCCATCGATTGATGCTTAGCCATTAGAGGGCCGCTGAATAAACGTGTAATAATAATAATGCTGATACTACTACTACTACTACTACTACTACTACTACTACTACTACTACTACTACTACTACTACTACTACTACTACTACTACTACTACTACTACTACTACTACTACTACTACTACTACTACTACTACTACTACTACTACTACTACTACTACTACTACTACTACTACTACTACTACTACTACTACTACTACTAATAATAATAATAATAATAATAAGAAGAAGAAGAAGAAGAATAATTTAATTATTGTTCAGCTCTTTCCATCTGTACCCAGCGCTATAATGCCACAGAATTTATGGCACGACGTTCACTGATGTTGCGGAGGAAGAGGTCTGATTTTCCAGATATACTATTCCCGGTAACAGCTCCTAGCGTAATTTTTTGTTCCTGTGTATTAAACCTTTCCAATGCATGTATCTGGCGACCCAAGAGAAACGTGCCATCTTTCCAGTTCCTTTCAGTTAAGTAGGCTAAGTAAGTAATCTCGATTAGCACTAGGCAAAACGCTCATGCTTTGCAACAACCATGCATACAATAACGAAAAAATAGCAAACTGTTTGTCTGCCGTTTTGTTTGTCTATCTGTCCGTTTGCTTGTCTGTCTATCTGCCCGTTTGCTTGTGTGTGTTTTTGTTTATCTGCTGTCTGTCTGCCTGTTTGTCTGTCTGTCTGCCTGTTTGTCCGTCTGTGTGTCTGCCTTTTTGTCTGTCTGTTTGTCTGTCTGTTTGTCTATCTGTTTGCTTGTCTGTCAATCTATTTGTTTATCTGCCTGTCTGTCTGTCTGTTTGTTTGTCTGCCTGTCTCTGTTTTTCATTTGAGCCTTCTCCTCTATTTTTTCGCAGTGTCAAGCTTCTTTCTCTTCCACTAGCTTTCACCTGTTTTGTCTTTTCCTCTGCCTATTGTACTTCCTATTGTCTTGAGCCATCATCTGCGTCTTTGTCTTTCTACGTATTGTTGCGTTTACTCAATGTTTGTCTTGGATCGTCTTTCATAGGCTGAGTGAAGAACTGAAATGTGACTTTCGGATGTCGATACATTAAGAACTGCTGACGCTGATTATAACAGTGGTACTGGTGCCATGGTGGTGATTGTAGTGGTAAAGACAACGACGACGATGGTGGTGGTAGTAATGATGATTATGGTGGTGAAGACGACGACAATGATGATGAGGTTTATGACTATAATGACGACGATGGTGACGATGGTACTAAAGATGAGGATGCTTTCGATGATGATATTGCGGTTTTGATGACAAAACGATGATGATGTCAATGACGATGATGATGATGATGACGATTACGATGACGATGCTGATGGTGATAATAAAACGCCATCGGGTGGAAAAAATTAATCAATGGTTTCAGTAATCCAGTGTGTGACAAAATGTGCCTCATCACGCTTATTATCTGTCGGCTATGTCTTAACTAAACGAATGCAAGAAGAAATGTGTGAAGCAAACGTTTCATCCAAGCGCCACGCATTGCTACTTGCTAGTCTATCAAGGTCCCAACGATTCAGCTGAACGACCAGAGATAATTCGAGAGTTTTAGAAAATTGCAAAAGAAGAAATTAACTACAAATTGTCTTTTATAGAGCCAATCACATTGACACAACTCCAATCATGGCGAATCACATTTGACTCAGCTACAGTTTTCGGTTTTCGGTATAGGCACACATCATACTCAGCTTGCTTTATGAAGTTCTTGATGTCACACCTGGCTTGAAGCAGAGAGTAACAGCGTGGGGGTAGGCTTGGGATTTATTCGATCTAAAAGCCAATCAAGGGCGGTCCCAAATGTATTGCTATAAGATTTTGTACATATTTTGAGTTACAAAATTTAGTGTCGTTAATGGGGTCGCGCGCCTATATATAAAGAATTTTATGTCCAAGTCTGTTGTCATAGAACTGTTTGCCATTTAACTGGACGTAAGAAAATCCAGGACGTGTGTGTCCAATCTCAAGTTAACCATGCGCTGTAAAACCATGCGAGTCGACGACGGTTAAAAGCTCGATCAATTGACACTTCGGAAGTTGTCGTCGACCGTCGCCAGAGGGAGGGAGGGGGTATACCTGACGAGAAAACCGATTCTACAAGTCAAAGACAGCTGCATCAACAACACGTGCAATCATCCGGTTATGTCCGTAAGTCCTCGGCTGTCTGTCTTCGGCCATGTTCGTAAGTATTCGGCCGTGTCCGTAAGTCTTCGGCTGTCTGTCTTCGGCCATGTTCGTAAGTATTCGACCGTGTCCGTAAGTCCTCGGCTGTCTGTCTATGTATTCGACTGTTTGCGTCTTTCTCTAATTTCACGGTCTCTTTCTGTCTCTCATCATCGTCTGCTGTAATTTCGTGTGTTTCGACCGTCTACTTCGTTATTCTTTTTTTTCTCTCTGCCTATCGTTGTCTGAGCCGGACTGAGCGTGTCATCAGCAGCTGTCTTTCGCAGTCTTCGGCTTTCTACGCACGTTGTAATAAGTCTTCATTTGTTTTCTTCTGTTTTATCTCGTCATAATCTGTCTGTATTCGTCGATTAGGCCACTAACGGACGGTGTCTGTCTTCTGGTGTAATCGAATCTGTTCGGTTAGCTCTGTCTGTCTTTTTACCTGATTTACCCATTTATTATGACCGACTCACAGACAAGCGGCAGGTGCCAAAGAATCATACGCGACGGCGGTATCTTCCATCTGCAGCAGTGTGATTCTCGTTAACGATAACGATAACGAAAATGTTCGTTAACGAAAATAAAATGATTTCGTTAACGATAACTATAACTATAACTAAAAATATCATTAACTATAACTATAACTATAACGAAAATAACAATAACGAAAATTCATCTTTATTTTCGTTAATACAAAAATAAAAATAGGAAGTGCAATATGGACAATTCGACATAAATAAGAACGAAAAAATGCGATATTTTTATTATGCAATTTGTCAGTTACTTTGGAAACTAGTGTATTCATGATGCTGAATGCACACATGCTTCAAAGACTTTCAAAGCTCTGAGCAAATTGTGAAACAGTGTTTTAATACACACAATTTTGCTTATAGCCTTAATTTTTGTAACTAAGTAGTAACTAAAATTAACTAAAATAAAAATCCATTAACTATAACTATAACTATAACTAACAAATAATACTAACTATAACTATACTATAACTAAAATAAAAACCATTAACTATAACTGTAACTATAACTAAAATAAAATCTGTAAGGAGAATCACACTGATCTGCAGGTCGTAACTGTCGAAAGCGTGTTCATCGGTGGAAAGGGAAGTGGTGTAAAGAGACGACAATTATAAGGATAGATGGGAAGTGCTGAGAGGGGGATGACAGTTACTGTAGTAAGAAGTATATCGATAGAAGAGCTCGTTCGCAGCTGTTTAGCCAACGCCCGGTGAAATGAGAAGAGATACAGTCGACGAAAGATCATTAGACGTAAAACCAAGAAGTGCCACGCGGTCGTAGTAGTGGCCAGAGAAAGCCATTAGAATGCAAATGTGCGTCTTACTCTGTCCCTGGACACTAGTCTCCTTCAAAGCATGCAGTGAACACACGAGGAGACAGAGACGCAGCTGGAAGAAGCACGCAATGTCATCACCTACAAGGAAGGCAGAATTATTGCAAAAGGAAAATCTGCTTCAGACGATTTCTTATTCTATTCATTGGTGCGTTGTCAATGCCACTCATGGGATGACAACAACCAACGCTGCAGCCTATACAATGTCGCCCCCGACGTTTTTTAATCCAGTCTCCTAAAGCCAGATTTAATAGGATCTTCATTATCTGTATGTGTTCATGTATCAGCCAGTAAAATGAGGTGGCTCTTCGTGTCTTCGGTGCATGTTTTGCTTACTGATGAAATTTCTGTTCTTAAGGCATTTGACATCATATAAAATAGCTTTTACCTGACGTGAGGATATAGGATCTATTAAAAAATACAATATAATTATATTACGTGCTACTAAAGGTCATGTGCGATTAACAATGCGCCGTTTTAATTAGTGGAGAAAGCAGTTATCAGTTTGATACGGATTAGAGGACAACTGACCCAACGGTCGTCCTCCCGTTCGGCGGTTATTGTAGCATGGTTTATGGTTTGGGGAAGAAGAGAGATTGCAGTGCGTTGATTGGAGGAACAGATCGGTTTACTACGACTGAGCAGCAGCATGGACGAAAATGACCAGCAAACTGTCATTCGAGATTTCGACAACAGTAGAAGGGAAGCGTTGAGAAGGAGGAGGAGGAAGTGGTGGTGGAGGAGGAGGAGGAGGAGGAGGAGGAGGAGGAGGAGGAGGCGGAGGCGGAGGAGGAGGAAGAAGAGGAGGAAGAAGAGGAGGAGGACGAAGAGGAAGAAGAGGAGGAGGAGGAAGAGGAAGGGAGAGGAAAGACACAGAAACACAGAGGGAGAACGGAGAGGGGAAAAGGGAATTTCGTGGAGTTGGATCGACGGAAATAGGTAAAAGTAGAAGTGGATGAGCAATGGGATGGGTGAACGGAAGCTAAGAGAAAGAACCGAAGAAGTAAACATAATGAGAAGCAGAATTTGTTTCTTAAAATGAAGAGAAAGAGAAGAAATAGATTTAAAATTAGGAGAGACATTCCGTGATTGGCGACTGGTGCCGCTCCAAAGACTCGCTCAGCTCTTGCTCCACCGGGTCGAAAGTCGCCCGACGTAGACGGCTTAAGCAGGTCAGTAGATCTGTCAGCTGGAAACCTGTCCCCCGCGAGCTGTAGGTGAACCTTTCCAATCACGGAAAGGTTACTAAAACGTGCAGCCAAAACCGTCCGAAACTCAGTAAATCCACGGTGAATCGAGAAATAATTCCAGATTTGGCAAAGTAATACTTCAACTTGCAAGATTTCTCGAGTAAATTCTGTATTTAGACAAAATAATCTGTTAGAATGACAGAGAGACGATTGTCAACAGCACATATATGCACATAAGCTGATCAGTGTTGCGCTTCATATATTCACTCTTTGTCTTACTCGAACAATATCATCACAGAAAGTTTATCACAAGAAAAATATCAGTAAATTTTTACATTCTTGATGTATTCCAACATTATAGGCAGATGTAACTGCACATCAATTTATGAAACGGGAAGTCCGTTTTAAAACGCCGGAAACTGCTTCAAATGTAGCTTATGAGAACGCACACTCCAGTTAATTTCGTTACTTTCCGATTACAGTCCGATTCTAAATCGATTATGAGTAGGCCTAGGAATTAGTATGATAGTATCATGAAGATTTAATTCCCAAATTTACGAATGTCAGCTTCACGTTAGCCAATGTATTTGGAAGAAATTGGAAGAATGCGAATTGTTAGGCATATTCTTGTTCAAATAACAATCCTGGATTTGTAATGCAATGCGTACAAAAATGAACTGCCCTTGGTCTACTCTTGATCCACTTTTATATCAGTCATCAACGTCGAAAAAGTCGTAGAAACAGAGGACTACCATTATTTCGCTGTTGTTACAGTGTTGTTAAACGATAGCCTAGGCCGACCACAAGCAGAACAACGCCGTAAAGAGAGGATGTTACATTGTCCCGATGTACTTGAAAGCTCGCTTCACAGCGTTCATCCGACATTTGACACAAGCCCACGAGCGTATTGGGGGGGGGGTTACGGGTTCAAGCCCTCGAATAAATTGGCGAAAAAATTTATAGGCTACGCGAAATCAAGTGTGTGAAACTTTGAAACTCAGACAAATACCAAAAAATTAACTCTACATCCATGTCCAGAAGAACCCCCCGCGCCAAATTGTTTCCTGGCTATACGTTTCTATACAAGCCACAATCGCCCACCCTTTGACCTCGTAAGTCTCAAGCAAAAATCAATAACCGCCCACTAACGTGCGTTTGGCGCTAAATAATCTAAGTTGATTGATTAAAATTCTGTTTCAGAAAACTTCGGACTGTCTTAAATCAGTGAGTAAATCGCGAAAAGACCAATGAAAGAATATTTGTCGTGCGGAAGAAATTTCTCACCATTCCATTGTTGTTTTTACATTATAATAGGCTACTGCTCAATTGATGTGTCGAGGGTGGATCCAGTGGCGTACCGAGCTCAAATGCCGCCCGGGGCGACGGCCCAAAATTCCCGCCCTTGGCACTTAATTTTGCAAATTTCCGGAAAATTTTCTTTACTACTTCCGCCAAAATTCTTATGACTTTTTTTTTGCTTTCCCCTCTTTTTTCAAAAACCGATGCTATAATTGTCAGAAGCCGCCCTGTCCTGCGCCCGGATTATTTTCTTCCTTTCCTTCCTTCTTTGTCTACTTTTTATTACTTTCTCTTATACTTTTTCTATTTTTTTCTGCATTCACTTCTTTTATTTTTCTTCAACCCTATTTTGCCGCCCCTGCTCAAGTGCCGCCCGGGGCGACTCGCCCCCCTGCCCCCCGTACGGTACGCCACTGGGTGGATCACACTTTATGCAAACATATTAAAAATATAATCTAATCTATAGATATCTGTGTATATATCTCTGAATGTGTTTCTTTGGGTGTCTCTTAATATGTTGTTTATTGTATCTATGTATAATTACATACAGTAAATATACAGTAAATATATAATATGTACACTAAATTTATTTAATTATATAGACTATATGACCATTTTGGATTCTTCTTGCATGCACAAGACTTTGCCCATAAATGTGTGTGTGTGTGTGTGTGTTTGTGTGTGTGTTTGTGTGTGTGTGTGTTTGTATGTGTGTTTGTGTGCGTGTATGTGTAATTGTGAGATGACTTTTGATCAAGGAACCAAAGATAAAGAAGCGTTTATGTGCAGGTCTGTAATCATAGCAGTTCAGTGCTGCTATTCTTTCAATTATATTATTTCCTGTTTGTGATCTGTGCTGTTCGTCGCCGTTCATCATATTTCGATGCATCATTATTTAGAACGTTTTGCTTGAGGTGAAAAGTGATAAATGAGCTTTGCCTGAGAAAGAGAGAGCGACAGAGACAGAGACAGACAGAGAGAGAAGGCCCAAGACGTAGTTACGGCCAAGCAAGAAATTACAGATGCAAGCCGGGTAACCTTAGTCGATAATAAAAGATAATAGTTATCGGATTTAAGTATGACACTTGGTAGTTCCATATCGGCTGACCCGTATCAAACACCCGGCGGTAATCTGGCTATAATGCATGCATGCAGGTCACCTTTAACCAATAAACCTCGCACTCGACCTGGTCTCGAACCTTTATAGATGCTGATAATGACTTTCTAAATACTGGCTTCCTGGTCCAGACTTTCAACGCTTGAAATTAATGCGTGAAAACATAAACAAGGTCATAATTGGCACTTTACTTCAGAATTCGCCTAGTAATAAAACCCGATTCACTGACTAGGCATAAGCGACTTTCCAGAATTTTATCGTTCACTCCATCAAGAGTTACTAACTGAAATAGATCTTTCGTTGTCCAGCAGAGCAACCGCGAAGAACCATTTAAGTACGAGTTGTACAGTTGCTGGTCTGCTGTTGTTATGCTCAAAGATCAAGTAACGCCGTTGCCAACGTTGGCGTATGATAGTATTAAATGTGCTAACGTCCTGCTTTATCATAGCATCGAATGCATTATATCACTCGCATAACTGGACCTGTAGTATATAATTGCTGAGCTATTAGTATTGTGCAAGAAGCAAATCACTGGCAGTAAACATTTTTACTGGTGAGACATATCCGTTCCGTATATGGCATTGACAATTATTGTCACAATAGGTGGATTAATAAGTGCTATGACTATTTCGATTGTCGTGTTCACGTTTCTTAGCATGTGCATTCTTACAATTGACATTAGATCTCCTAATTACATAAAATAGGCTTTAATAGTATCTTACAAAGAATTCGGAGTACAGCAAAGCGTTACAGATGGCGACATTCAAGGCGAGTAGGCGACGCATTTCCGAGCACGGAAAGGAATGTTTTTGTTCTTATTTGTTCTGCTGTCAAATTAAGATACAAAATATGCACTATAACTATAAGCTTGCAAGTCAAGCAAGCCGCCTTTGATCAATGTGAAATGGACAAGTCTTAATTAAAGTTTTGTTCATTTTGACACCTCATCATAAGTTTCAAATGGAGGGCCTACAAAATCCTGATGTTTGTAATCCATGTTCGGTGATTCAATAAACGGCTCAATCGATTTTATATGTCTTATACTCCACTCATTTTACATAGACCAATTTATTTCTGTACTTATACCACTCGTCTTACATATACCTGTTTTATCTATGTACTTATTCCACTCGTCTTACATATACCTGTTTATCTATGTACTTATTCCACTCGTCGTCTTACATACCTGTTTATCTATGTACTTAATTATACCACTCGTCTTACATATACCTGTTTATCTATGTACTTATACCACGCGTCTTACATATACCTGTTTATCTATGTACTTATACCACGCGTCTTACATATACCTGTTTATCTGTTTATCTATGTACTTATACCTTACTCACCTGTCTTACATATACCTGTTTATCTATGTACTTTATCATATATGTATCTATGTATTTATGCCATTCGTTTTACATATACCTGTTCATCGATGCACTTATACCACTCGTCTTACATGATAGACCTGTTCATTTATGCTCTTATACATTACAAACGTGTCCTCTCAGAGTTGCGCACAACCTCCTATCTTCACGCTATCCAGAGTCCTCCTCACAGCAGTAGGTTGGACCGGAACCTTGACATCGGACCAGCTGAGACGTCGACGATGGTCTCCTAACAAGACCATTGATGCCCCCGGAAGAGCATCGATCCGTTTCTCTTTCCTAACCATCAGCTGCAGTCCGTCCATCTTCCCACTATACGCCTCGGAGCTGATTCACCCAGACGATATCAGGTTATCGGGTCCACAGGTCGTCCGTCCAGCCATGGTTTCCGGACGCCATGCACCTCTCGACCGTAAATATACATTTCGTAACTCGCCAGAACCTGGACTTAAATTTATATACGCTATGTAATACGCTACGCTCATTTCACGAATGTACTGTGTACAGCTGGCTAATGAAATCTAACAGGACAATTTGCAACTATTTATATTTCAGTTGCCAACCATTCCTTCTGCCCAGTTTATTTATTTCAGCAAATTTATATAGCGCCCCTTCAAGGATGGCTACTCAGAAGCGCTCCCAGCCCAACCCCGCGGTCAAACAGGACAGTTTAAAGAGTAGTGAGAAACGAAGCAGAGTGGCCAACAGGTGTATCACGATTGACGAAGCGCTATAGGAAGCCCATTCCAGGTCGAAGGGCCAGCCACGTAGAAGGCGCGACGCTGCGTTTGTGAGTTGCGTATGTCAGACTGCATATTCACCATAGACTATCCTCACTGTCTTAGTGGACTGATCTTCCCAATATTGATCTGATTATGGCTGGGTTTTGTGCGTCGTTAGTTTATGCTTTATGCATTAGACAACGGGAGTCGACAGAAGTTACTAAATAACAATTAACAATTATATGTCGCTAATCAAGCCATATCAACTAAGTACCGGTAGCTTTGTCTTGCCTGCCTGAAATGTAGTAACCGCCATTAGAGAAAAGCAGGCAACGACGAAAGCCTTGATTTAAGCACTTGTCGCATCTAATGGTTTGGGCGACAACACTTGCCTTTAGCAATCCAGGGCGTTCTATAATCATCAAGAACAACTCTCTGGGAACGGCCAGAGAGATATGTTTGGAAGAAAAGCAATGGGGGTCTGCGATGTCCGCCGTAAAGGCAGAGGAGGCATCAAAAAGCGCCAGTTTATGTATTTATATATATATATATATATATATATATATATATATATATATATATATATATATATACATATATATATATATATATAGCCTACATACATATATATTATATATATATATATATAATTATATATTGATAAGCAGGCCGTGTTATGTGCAAATACTTGACTGGTTTTACGTCAGAAGCCGATGGTTTCGTCCTCGAACTTGATGCTGACAGGACGAGAGAGGTGATCAAACGACGTAGGCTACACAGACGTACATCCAGAGGGATGAGGTTGCAGAGACAGAGCAGTGAAGGCGCGGCTGGTGACCGTTGTTGGTCGTCGGTTGATCGCTACATTCGCCGGAGGAAATGAGGAAATTTCGAGGTTAATAAAGACGCGCCTCGAGAGAGAACGAGAAAAGTCTTATTAGAAACCACTTTCCTCATTTAGTCTCCTCTAACAATCAATGGTGGCAACTGGACCTCTGCCCTCTGACGATAAGCATGCACGACAACCCCATCTACTCCCATTTAACCCCATGCATGCAGGTCTATCGTCATTCGCATCATCTTCCCTCTTCCCTCTGCTATAGGGTGGGTCAAACGCAGATAGCTGCGTGAGCAGATGGAAAACATACAAGTAGCCTAGCTACCTTTCAATTAACTGTTTACAACGTTAAGATAGTGTACATGTATAGGGCAAATGAGCCATTAATCAGCCAATTAATCTTCTACCGTGATCGAATGAGTAATTTGGATATAATGACTCGTTTAGGCGCCGATCAACAGCTAAATCTCTGAGTGAGTGAGTGAGTAAGTGAGTAAACGCACTTCTTTAACACTTTAACTACGAGCTGCATTGGTTTCCCCATTCGCTTTGAGTACACTCGGGGGTGCTCGATAGTGTAGTGGTTAACGTGCTAGACTGTCAATCGAAAGGTCGGGGTTCAAATCCCCGCCTGGGCATTTGGTTCCAGATTTGTGCTCCATCTGCCAAGCAAAGTTAATGACCGTGTACACTGTCGGTGGGGAGATCGAGGAGAATGATCTTCGTATATATATATATAATATTTATATATATATATATATATATATATATATATATATATATATATATATATATATAATATAAGTAAGTAAGTAAGTAAGAATGTTCTTTATAAACGCAAGCATTAGCGCTTTACATACAAAGTCAGAAATAAGTACAAAGAAAACGACAATTAGAGGAAAATTAAGTCAACTAGAAAACATATGTCTAACTGTACAACATCCTAGCTAAGAAGCCACGCCTGGTAAGGGAATCAAATCTAGGGAGAACACGGTTATGTGAGCGTGGGCGCAGGTCATGACCAGTGCAATTGACAGGGGGAGAAGGTCGTGGAGGGTGTGGCTAGTATTTGTTAAGATGTTTCTAAAGAGGTCTATATCAGCTTTTTTGCAAAGCTCCTCAAAGGTGGGGAAAGATTTAGGTAGGAAACCAAGGCGTACCAACTTGCGGACCAGCGCGCTCAGAGAGTCAAGTTCCTGCTTACTGGCGAAGCCCCACCATACTTGGGAACAGTATAGCATGCGGTTGATAGTGGTAGCCCTGACCACATCATGAAGCCTGACCCCCGAAAGCCCATGTGAGATCAAAATACGATGGGCATAAAGAGATTGCTTGGCCCGAATGCAAAGTCTTTGAACATACGGGGAAAAACCGAACTTTTCGGTAATCTCAATGCCCAGTATATTCAATGACACTACCCTTTTAATGCCAGGCAGGACTGGAGGGGCCTGTATAAGATTCACTTTTGGTTTGGTAAATACAATCTCACAGGATTTTGAGTGGTTCAGGTGGAGATTACATTTACGAGCCCAGGTACTAATATGATCTAATTCTGCATCTGTAGTGGAGATGTTAGAAGCCAAGATCACAAGAATGCAGTCATCAGCATACTTGAAAATACGATTAAAGCTATAGAGAGGTTTTAGGCCGGAGATGGCAACCAGGAAGTTTGCAGGACCCATGCCAGAACCCTGAATTATGCTGGCATTGATTTCAGCCAAGGCAGATAAAAGTCCACGGAACTTGGTGCAATGACTACGATTGCTCAGGAGGGAGATAATCCAGTTGAATATATTAGTTGGGATAGGCAGAGAGGTCAATTGTTCAGCCAAGTATGAGTGTCTGATCGTATCAAAGGCCTTAGAGAAATCTAGAGAAATAACACGGACATAGGGTTCAGAATTAAGTGAGCTGAGAATGAAGTCAGAAATGGCTATAAGAGCGGCAGAGGTAGAACCAGATGGCCTGAAGGCGAATTGGTCAGCAAATGGACGGTTCAGTTTGTGATTAGTGAGGATGGGATAGATATATAGGCGCACTACAAGTTTTTCTAACAATCGATATATATATATATTTCATACAAAAATAGCCTGTGTCTGAAATGAGCGTTTTGAAAGAAGACTAAGTGCTAATAACTAAAGACAAAAGTGCCAATAACTAAAGACAAAAGCAAATAGTCTTCAGCTGTTGAGACTTCTAATATTCCATCAGTCTGTTGTCGTTGGCTGTCTCTTCCTGCCCCGGAGAGGAGCGCATTGGATGGCGGGTTGAGGGTCCTGTGAAGCGAACAGCAGCCGAGCGATATTCCTTATCCTGCCCCTGATGACGTCTATTGGCAATCGCTGTGCATTCGGTCATTTCATGAACTTGAGGAAATCGTCCGTATAAATCGCACCGGATGACGTCATCTGGGCCAAAAGTACAATCGATCAAATGCGTCGAAAAACAAATTCCACCGACGCAGAACGAAATGGTGAAGCCTCTTCACGCTCGATCCTTCTTCCTAGCCTTTCCTCAGACTTCTCGACCCATGGATAGATAAACGGATTTGTTTATTTTAGTTGAGAGCTAAAGAGTTTCGACCGGTCTTTTATATAATAGGTCGACCTCTTAGCAACTGCATGGCCGCCTATTAATTTCGGTTCATCTGAACCAATTCTGAACCTCTCGACGAGCTCTCATTCACTCCGATCTGAGATCTGATTGCAGTTTACTCACTTGCTGTCTCTACCTAAGCGATTTATATTCCAACATCAGCATTGCTCTGATATAGTCTGGAATATAGCTCTAATTGCTAACATTTGCTGCTAGCCTTCATTCATCCCATTTAATTTGCATTTATCAGGTATCGTTTTTTAGATTCTTCAATTCAATACTAGATGCGAGATGCTCATAGTTAGTCTAAAATTAAAATAAATCTCATCACTTGCTCGACAGTACTTTAAGTTATTCCTAAAATAATCTGTGTTCGAAAATGCCAATATTTGGTTTCGCAGCTAGGCCTAATCAGAGCTGTTCCTCGAAATATCTTACATGTAAATGAGTTTCGTGGGCGAATATTGATTTTTTAAATCTTCCATAACTTCGTAACCTATGCTCCTAAAACGATAAGCATTTAACGCAATGTTCTACTCTCTGTTTGCATAATTATGTATCTACTATGTATGCATCTCAGCATCTCCAAAACGCCTTCTAGATACCTTGGAGTTGTGTCAGATGTTCTATTTTAATAGAGGTTGACGTCATAGTTCAGATGAACTACAAGTTCGTCTACGCGAATGGTGTTTGTGTAGCAGGAGTTGGTCTCCACTGAATGGCAACCTTCGCAGAATTACCTTCGATATTTCGTATTGGTTCTTGTCTGATTAGTCTAACTTCATTTCTATGTATAACCTATGTTAAATAATGTAACTTGCTTAACAACTTTGAAAATCCCTCTTCGGAGTGGTTTGATTAAAATTATGATGTATCGGTGACCACCTGCTGGCCATATGCATGCACCCCCTATCAGCGACCCTTACTTTCTAGGGCTGCCCCAAAACCCTTAACCCGGATAGGCCACTGCATAGTTTACAAGTATACTACAGACTGCGAGTTCAACTTATAGAAGCTGCTGACCGAAAGTATTTGTTGTCTGACCTCTTACTTGAAAACTAAAATTAACTGAATACATATGTAACTCCAAGTTATTGCTAATTTTATATCAGCTACTAAAGCTTTATATAAATTGCCTTCTGGGGGTAAAGTCCTTAAAAACTCCTTCATTAAGGCATTATAGAAAGTGGATATTCAGCGTAATAAATTACGATCACTAAATAATTATTATTGTTTCTGCATTATTAAGCGTCACTATCTAATGAGTCATGACTGAAGATTCGTTTGCATTTCTCCGCCTCAGTCTAGGCAATTTGCAGTTAGACCTGGGCAAAATTGCTTCTGAAGCTTTTTAAACGGTTTCCTGCTCAGTTTTCATTGCTGAATAACATATCCAAAATCCCACAAAATCCGACCACGGGATCACCCTCAAAAATGCATTTTAACCAAGATGGCGGCCAATATGGCCGCCAACACAGAGAAAAATATATATAAGGTCATAGGTAAGCTACAATATAACAAATAAAGTATCAAATTTAACATTATCAAGGTCAAGGAATCGATTTCGGCAATAGTGTCGGAATGTTCGCCAAAACACTAAATATGTAAATATCAGGTCAGAGGTAAGCTACAATAACAAATGAAGTGTCGAATATAATATTTTCAAGGTCAAGAAATCGATTTATCGTAGTGGCAATAGTGTCGGTATGTTGCTATCCAAGATGGCGGCCAATATGGCCGCCAACACAAAGATATGCATATATCAGGTCAGAGGTAAGCTACAATGACAAATGAGGTGTCAAATTTTTTAATATTTTCAAGAAAGCCTCTGATGCAATTTTGTCCAGATTGAAGGTATATTTGATCTAGATTGCCTAGACTACCTAGCGATGTAATATAGAACGTCCTCAGTATATGACAGCGTTCCACTTGAACGTATTCATAAAGCTGATAAATGTCGGCTACCGTTATCCAATCTCAGATTACTGCAGAACTCGCGTTACTCGAATAGAAGTGTAGAGAAGTGCTAACGATAGATGCATGCATGAAGTTTTCAAGTAGAACAGCATCGTCAACCTTGAGCCAATTTGGATATATATATATATATATATATATATATATATATATATATATATATATGGGAGACTTCTGTTTCAATAAATGATAATCTGTCATTTGAGCTTAATGTCGACTGGCAGATATATGTCAAAATAGGACGATGACTGTTTAGTCGAAGAGTGTATGATATAGGACGCGAGTGATGATAAGACGACCGAAGGAAAGCTCTTCCTAATTGACGTCATGGATACGACTTAGCTCGACTAAGCAAGAGCAGAAAACGAATAGCAAACGCTCAACCCACGCTTACTCTCAAATACGTTCTCATGGTGTCACAGAAACTACTAATACATGGTCTTTATGTATGTATGTATGTATGTATGTATGTATGTATGTATGTATGTATGTATGTATGTATGTATGAATGCATGTATATATATGTGTATGCATGTTTGCATGTCACGGTGTATATGTGTATGTATTGTATGCCGTATACCTATACGTATGCTGTACTTATGTATGCATGTATAATTGTATATATGTGTGTGTGAATGATTGGATGCTACATGTATGCATGCAAGTGTCTATTGGGCAATTACTTGTGTAATTCTACAGAGCTTTGAGCAATCTCTCAAAAACGTTTCGATATAGATCATGTCGATGCCATTTACATCGTGTATACATTGTTAAATCTTCCCTTTCACTGTCAGTGATCTACTGATGTATCTGTATACATGCATACGATAAGCATTCATTGATTATTGTATCGTGTCGATTCAATCGCACGAACCGTCCTTGTTCACCCCATGTGCCAATCAAAATTGCTCTCGATCAATGGATGGACTCTGACTGTCGCTGTATCTCGCATCAAAACAGTCTGGGACTCTCGGACGTTCTCTGCGACTTGTACGAGGCTTTGGAATTCACTGCCCTCTCTTATGAGTTCTGTCAGTTTTCTAATGTTATTCAGTACTACACTTAAAGCTCATCTGTTTCAGGTTGCTTACCCTCTGTACTAGATTTCTGGTTTCTATGACAACAGATTTCAACCTGGCTTCTTTAACGGACTATAACTTTGACAATGTTTTCAATCGAATTGACCATCATTTGATACTTTATGTATCATTATAACGTCGCTATAAGAGTCGCCAGATTACATTAGTTGCTCTTTAAGTTGTTTGCGACAAAGTACAATCCACTTATCCCACTTAATTATGAGCGCATTTCTCAAAATATGATTATTGCGTCGTGTACGAAGAAGAAAAAATCAGCTTCCTTAGCTAGCTCTGAGACAGCCGTGGACAGGGAGTGTTAGCGACTTAATTTTCTTGGCCTCAGTATATGAGGATTGGTGACCACCTGGTCTCCCTATGGACAGTGTGCGGTCAGTGTACTCATTTTATGGCTGTTTGTTATGCAGCGCAATTGTCACTGCAATCTCAACAACTCTTTCAGCCTTGGTAGGATTTGAACTCCCGAGTCCCGACATCAGAATTGACAGTCCAGCATAATAACCAAACCAATCGCCACTCATGTGTTATAATCAAGGTTAAAATCATAAGCAACTGGAACAAAACGACAAAGCTAACCTAAATTGGACAAGCGAAGCACAGCAAGTAGGCCCTAGTCCATGCGTGCAAAGTTTAATAAATATGTGATCGTTGTGTGAAAGCCACAAGGGACTGCATAACGTCATAGGAACCCAATAAAGCAAGTTTGTGGTATCAGAACGCAGTTATCTTTATGCCTCTCAAAACACCGAAGATATCGCCGTTTTCACGATTACTGCAGTGTTGTTAACGCAAGTTTGACTCTGGATGTAGTAGGGCTTATGAGGCATGTATGGAAGAACACGTTATTTATTGTATGCGTTGGCCTCACTTACTACATCGATGATCTGCGCCAGTGCCAATCCAAACGTGACATTGAGTGACTCCGATGCATTCATGGATGGACGAATACGCGGATCGTAGCCACGCATGAGATCACGAATCAGACGATACTCAACGTCATCTGCGTAGGACGACAGGACTGCAACAGAAAAAGTCACACAGAAAGGCATCTTATCTTTTGAAACACTGTGTATCTATTATTCAGCGATGGAACTACCTAAGTAAGTAAGTAAGTAAGTAAGCAGTCACCAAGAAATATGAAAATAATAATAATAATTTTGTGAAATCCTGAGAGATTACATGTATAGGCCTACCTCAGATAAAAACAATAGTACTGCCCATCAGAGCCTGTGGGTTGAGCGAGGCTCTAAGATGAGGCCGTCCGCATAGCAGCTGGTCTGCACCTCGAGGTCGATCGTTTGCCCACATAATAGGGCCCCTACCTAAACTAAAACTGCCATTGGTGAACTAGCTCTCTCGCTGCTGGAACTTTATACCTGTATCTGTCCGTTCTGTTTAGTCGCTCTTGTCATTTCTCAACTTGAGACTGATCTGCTTCAAATTACTTTTCCTACAAAGGCTGCCTTTCTGTCTTACGGACTTATCTCCTGGATATTGACCTGATTACGGCTTAGTTTTGGTGTGCCATCGGATGATGCATTGTTCATTAGACACAGGTGCTATAGAAGTTTTAAATTACAATTACACGAATGCACCTGTGGTGCATTTACCACAGCAGATGGCTCGCACGGCCTTTCATATCACCTGCATAGGATCAGTACAGACAACAGACACGTCCTTATAAAGAACATCATTTGACCTAGCCTCATCAGGGTTGGTTTTCATGGAATAATAGAGCCAGCCAATTTTGTCAGGTCTGACGGGCAATCCCAGTTGGGCATCATGATGGCGTTATCTTACCCCATGGGAGAGTGAAAAATGTCTGGCCTGCAGGACGCCACTGTCATTGACATAGGCCTACTAGCAAAGTCTCATCGTTCCACAGTTGCCAAATCTGCGAGTCCAAACAGCATCTGGCAGATAAACCGCCAAGTACACTACCCCTGCATACTGCTTTATGCCTTTGGCTTCGAAACTCTCGACCCAATAAATCACAAAGGCCTGGCTGCTTTCCTCAACAGTCTTAGCCATCATCTTAATTGCACAGATAACTGGAGCCAACATCGAAACCACATTTCTCTTCCAGCGCTGTCCACATTATTTGTGACTCCCGAGCACTACATCATTGAAGACTGCCGATCCCATATAAATGCAATTCCTAATTTATTTAATCCTGCATGAGGGATCATACGTACCTCTGAGGTCCTCTGGTAAAGCAGAGAATACAGATAATAACAACGATAACAACAGCAACAGTCTAATAAAGATCTAGAACAGAGTGCACAGTAGGCCAACTACATCGTGACAGTCGGACCTCATAAATCTTTTGAGTCTATAGAAACGATATTCTTGTTCTTCATCTATAAACATTTCATAAATGCAATTGCCTCGATTAAAAGCAAGTGCATGTCTACATCTATACACAGACCACGCGTGTTTTAAGAGCAACATTTTCCATGCATATATAATTATATATATATATATATATATATATATATCTATATATATATATATATATATATATCTTTATTACGACGCGGGCGGGACATCTTTTCTGGAAACGATTCTTCACAGTCGAATGCGCCTTTAACGCACAGAGAGATTAGCTTCAGCTGATGGTCATATTCCGATGTATACACAGCAGGCGAATGAAGCAACGCAACATTGGTCAAACATCGGCAACAGACAGACAGTCAATGATCGACAAAGAAGGCACGCTGCATGTATTCAACGCACCGCCCAAGGCGTCTTATATATAATGTGCATGAGATAATATAGGAATACCTAATAGGCTACTATTGCTACGCTTCGAATTCCAACTACTGCACAGAATAATTATCATTTTTAGTAAAACTATTACTACTAGTACTACTACTTCTAGTAGTACTACTTCTAGTAGTAGTAGTAGTAGTAGTAGTAGTAGTAGTAGCAGTAGTAGTAGTAGTAGTAGTAGTAGTAGTAGTAGTAGTAGTAGCAGTAGCAGTAGCAGTAGCAGTAGCAGTAGCAGTAGCAGCAGCAGCAGCAGCAGCAGCAGTAGTAGTAGCAGTAGTAGCAGCAGCAGTAGTAGCAGTAGTAGTAGCAGTAGTAGTAGTAATAATAATAATAATAATAATAATAATATTGTTACTCCTAGTATAGTACTAGTAGTAGTAGTAGTCATAGTAGTAGCAGCAGCAGCAGCGGAAGAAAGAGAATGGGACCTTCGAAGAAAAACTGGTAAGAAGCTCCATCCCTTATGAAAAAGAGACGTAGGTCCTTTTCACATCAAAGATGTCCTCAATTCGCGCTAAAACTGTTAAGAAATTAAAGTGGAACGCAACAGAAATAATGGAATAGAAAGAAAAAAATGTGAATTTATTAGAAACCTATTCAACTAAAGTCGTCGGAAGGATCTGTCTGTTGAAGCAGCAGCAACAGCAGCAGCAACAGCAGCAGCAGCAACAGTAACAGCAACGCAGAGGCTGAAAAACCAAATCCACTTAGAAAAGAGTTACAGTCTTTCAGATAAATTGAAGAAGTTCCAACTGCGTAGCATTATTTTCGTTTCGTTAAGATCTTAAGGTCGGACAAACGAATTCCAGAGGGAGGTCTATAAATAGCCAGTCTCTTGCTACTTTCCATTGTAGAAGACCCTGAGCAGGGATGTAAGGATGGAGGTTTCTTTTCCTCAGCAGCAACTCAAAGCAACGCCACAGGGATTACCATCTAGTTAGCTCATTAACAAGTAACAAGTAACATGTAGTAGTCTAGTTAGCAAATAGCAAAATGTAGTAAGCTAATACATCTCAGTACGTATATAAATGTTAATATATCTGTATGTATGTATGTATGCATGTATGTATGTATGTATGTATGTATGTATGTATGTATGTATGTATGTATGTATGTATGTATGTATGTATGTATGTATGTATGTATGTATGTATGTATGTATGTATTTACTTATGTATGTATGTATGTATGTATTTATGTATGTACGTATGTATGTATGTGCATGTATGTATGTATGTATGTATGTATATGTATGTATGTATATACTATGTATGCATGCATGCATGTATGAATCCAAGTCTCTGCTTTAACTTTCATTTGTCCTCATACTTTTCCTTGTACGTCGAGACCTCTTCATTTGTGTACCCAAACGTCTGTCCTACGTCTCAATATACGCCTTCATCAATTAATTGCTGTATGGTAACTACACTGTATTATGCTCTCCTTTTAGTTTCACAATTCATTCATTCATTCATTCGGGAATTTATCTACCCCTGTATGATATCGATGACTTATTGCAGCCAAACTGAATGCTTTATGGCCTTTTTAACGAATGCTTGAAAGCTGAAAGAGACGCCAATGAATGGTCTGATACAAACGTAGAACCCTATACCAACAGAGTTTTATCAAAGATATAAACACATGAACCGATCGGCTGATGAGCGTAGAAGGACTGAACTTATTAATAATTATAGTCTTCGTGTCATTCTTAATAATCGCTAGGCCTACAACTTGGACCATCGACTTTGAATACGCGTCAACTGTCAACTGTAGATGCGAATTTAATGGTTGTTCCTATACACGTCTGCGTGAGACTGACATTGGAGACCTTCCCCAGCAACACAAGCGCTGATCATTATGCATGCGAATTTGCTATTCTTCTGCTATTCTAACAGCTGCTAGATAAAAGCTGATACATACGGCGTACAAGACACAACTGAGTGTGCTGAGTTATTGTACGTCGTAGGCTGTCTTGTAAAATGGTCTGTGTTTAATTTGTCTTCAGACAGAAGTTGGTCCTGTGTGGCCGTGTAATTACCGTTCTCTCGGCTATAGTCGGTTATTTATCTCTCTGCGTCGATGACATTTTTGTTCGTCTTGAACGCGGTTTTTCGTCACCTCCTGTTGGTCATGTTGTGTCTTGTGAGATTTTCTTTGGTTTATTTAAAGCTCTTCAGCCCGAACGTCTCATTGTGTGCATATTCGAGTCATATGCTATGCGTGTAAATTGCTTAAGAATTAAATGTTTAACCAACAGTGTAATGCTCGTCATCCCTAGATAACCTGTAGCGTAAAATATGCATATGGATGAGCAATTGACAAGCTCTTTGAGAGGATTTTTAGAGGTGCTATAGAAATGTCCAGATGCATCCTTACATGAATGCGTATAGGCCTATACATGCATATTTCTTACTACATTTGCGCTTAGTGGAAATGTCAAATAAAAACTTCTATTAAACTGGACCATAACGGTCATTTGTGTAGCCAACTCAACGCACAAAGACCTGATAATCTGCTATATAGGCCTATTGCTATAGACCTACTTTTACACTGTAAATCCATATTTATCTCCGATTTCTTTGGCTAAATGTCTATTACATCGTATAATTGAGGTGCTCTCATTCGTAAACGTAATAGGCTAGGCTACTAGAGAAGGATTAGTGAGAAGGCGTACCTTTAAAAAGAGAAATAACCAGTACATAAGTCCAAATGGAAAAATGTCGTTTATCCAAAGCTTCCTGCATAGTCGAGACGTCTCCGCAGAATCCTCTCATATACAGCTGGCAAAAGCAGATTCTCTTCTATCCAATGTCTTTCTTTTCAATAGCAGACCATCAAACGGACGCCGTTGCTAAGTCTCGTCCACTCCAACCGTCCATCTTCTACTCCTCTAATAATAATCGTCACGTCATCTGTATTCGGCTGCTGATATACTGCCATGGCTGACGCGCCTAGGCTAGGTACTTACGCGCAAATCTGATAGTTCTGTCAGGAACTAATCCAGGCAGATAGAGCGTTGCAAACGCTTCGTCCGTCGAAAATGATGTTAGCTTATCTATAAACTATTTCCAAGTGCGATTGCTTGACGATTCGGTTAGTACGTGCAACACTGCCAGGCCACTGCGTCCTCTACTGCACCCGTGCACTGCAGAGTCCGAAGTAAGGTGTGGCTGACCAGCGGACCTGCATGGTTGTGCAAGGAGGAAAGACGGATGCATCTGGGCCACAGAGACTGTCTAAGGCCGAATTTATAACTCGACCGATAATGGTCATGAATGGGACGCAAGAGGCGCTGCACAGTTATTTCTCCACTTCTAAGATCAAATTTTAATCTCGTCTGTTTCTGTGTGAATAGTATGCTCAAAACATGTAGTCCTATGCTTAGACACTTCATTTTGCTGTTTAAGATAATTTAGCAAACCACATTAAAAATTGCACATAACAAAACTTGCAGCAGTTGACGAGTGTTAAATCCATAAAAGTTGCAAATATATCACTTGTGATTTACACACTTTTGTACCTTATTTCGGTATAGTGTCCACGTCTTACCTTTTAACACCAATCATGAGGTTTGTAGGCCGATAGCACACTGGATAACACACTGGCATAGAGAGCGAGAGGTTGTCGAGTTCGAGTCCCGTAGGACGGACATGCTTTGTAGGCTGCTATTAGCGCCTACTTTTATTGCAGGCTGTCTGTTCTGTTAGTAGTTAAGATTTATGTCTGCAGGGATGGGTTAAGACTTTCGGGGGCCCTAAGCCAAGGGCCGGGTTAAGACATCCGGGGGCCCTAACCGGAAAGCCATGCAATTTTTTTCCCCAGATTTGCAGAAAAACCATTGTTTACTACTTTGCTAAGCAATAATAGTCACAATGTGACTATTATAAAGGAGCCTAACCCTTTCTAATGACCTTTTTGTACCATCTGACAGTTGGGGCCCCTCAAAACGACGTTTGTACCATCTGATTTTTTCTGATTTTTATATTTCCTGACAGTTGGGGGCCCTCAAAACGTTGTGGGGCCCTAAGCCATGGCTTATTTCCCTTATATGTTAATCCGGCTCTGATGTCTTCTGTCATTTGTGTTCTTGTGAACTGTTTCAATTGCATAATTGTACACTGTAACCGGTTACGCGGTTTGTCAATCGGATTGTTTCAATAAACGAAAATATTATTATTATACTCAACTACGCACATACTGTGGCCAATATGGCCGCATGTTTCCCTAGCGTCTCATTACTTGGTTAGTCGCACGAACACAGATTTTGCTCGATAATGTTCGTTCGTTCGTGCTTCTAATGTAACCTAGTCTGCGCTCGTGCAATGACTTCTCTTTTACACCTTGCTTTAAGTATCTGGACGGTGTTTCGGACGTTTGTTATTGAGGTTTCGCACCTATAAACATGGACTCATCCTAGCCAAGGAGTTTTTCAGTTTTACCAATTTACCAGAGTGTCAAACTCCATTTGCAAATGCCAAAAGAGTCTGCATGGGAATTGGTGCTGATCGTTTTACTGCACTAACGCTTTATGAACAATTGCCGGCTGCGAAGAATGTCGTCCTCAGCCACAACAGACCCAGTGACAGAGGGATGCCCGAAAACAGCGTCTTCCATCAAGCAGACCCATCTGCCAGAGGGAGGCTGCTCAATAATTGGCGTTGGGATTTTTGCTGTCAGTCTCTTCACTTGTCGTCGCTCCTCTTCTTCGACGCTGCGTTAGTCCAGGAACTCCTTAAATCGTGTCTATAATTGAGAATCAATCGGATGGGCTCTACGCGTCTGCGGGAGCTCGCCCGTGGTGATTTCTAGTTCTCTAAGCACTGTCGTCTCTTGATTAACTTTTTATTCTTAGTGACGTTAACATTATAATTTTTATGACGTTGACATACTTACATACCACATGCATACCTACATGCTTATATAGTGACGTCAACATCAGTTGAACGCTTCTGAGTAGGCCTAGATTACCTTGACGGGCGCTATATAAAAACTCCTTAATAATAGTAAAGTTAGATTGGTGTAACAGTGTGATTCTCCTTACAGATTTTATTTTAGTTATAGTTACAGTTATAGTTAATGGTTTTTTATTTAGTTATGGGTTCGCTAAGGTTAATCAATCAATCAATCAAATCAATCAAATCTCTTTTATTGAAGCCAAATGAAAAAACACATAACATTTAAACATAAAGTATCAGGATTGGCCGCAAGAGGAGTCCCAAAAGGGATCAAGATCCCGCTAACTAGGGACACCTAGAACAACATTTCAGAAATATGAATGAGCTAAATCCTTGATAAACAGTGCAATATCAAGTTTCGTACAGCAATGCAAACAGTATAGTACATATTACACAGTAAATGATTAACTCGATTCAAAACACTATGAAAATATAAAGAAAAACCGAAAACCTTAACTAACAGTGAAAAAGAATATCCGGCAGGGTAGGTTATAGCTAATTTCCATTAATCAGGTAGGCATGCAGCATTTTTTTAAAGTGCCGTAGGTGGAGGGCACAACGTATGTGAGAGGAAGCATGTTCCAGGTTGTGGAGCCAACAGATTTTATGGAGAATAAGCGAGTATTGGTGTGTGCGTATATGGGGCGATAAGAGTTAAAGTTTCTGGTGTAGTGAGTATGAACATCGGATCCTAGATGAAAAAATCCCTTAAAACATGCTGGAAGTAAACCATGTTCATAGCGGTACATAAATAGGCCAATCTGTAATGTTCGAATCTGCTCTAGTTTAAGTAGCTTCAAGTCAGTAAATAGTGGTCCAGAATGAACGCACCTTGGAACTCAATCACATTTATAAGGAGGTAAAACAGGGAGGTGACCTGACCGACGCCCTAGGACGGAGGCACGGTCCCGACCTGGGTTGATTAACCAAAGACCTCCGTACCCACCTTCACGTGGTGCGAACTGTTAGTAACCTCCCTACGGGGAGGCGAACGAACGGGTACGGCAGGCGAAACCAGAGGAAGGCAATGGCAAACCACCTCTGTACATTTGCCAAGAAAACTGTCATGGAAAGCACGAACTATGAAGGCTGACTATGACGGTCGCTATAGGATTCAGCAAATCGACGGCACAAGGTGACAAGGTGATTTTAGTTATAGTTATAGTTAGTATTATTTTTTAGTTATAGTTATAGTTATAGTTATAGTTAATGGATATTTATTTTAGTTAATTTTAGTTACTACGTAGTTATATGGCAGCGCTATATTCTACACTGTGATAGTTACAATAATTAAGGCTATAAGCATAGAACGAGAATTCGTGACTTCAGGCTTTAATATTCGTAAATATTCGTGAATATTAGGTTTTTTAATATTCGTAAATATTCGTAAATATTCGTTGATGACGTCACTGTTTTTGCTTTGTTTAAGTAAGTAAGTAAGGATATCCTTTATTGATCCAATTGCTAACCGCACTTTGGTGTACATTATGAAGTATATAATCACGAATAAATCATCCTAATAATAAAAGTTTTGCGTGCCAGACTACTAATTAAGAACATGTGCGTGGTTTTGCGGCGCTATACTTAGTGCTCAGCTACTTAATTAGAAGCTTAGGCTTCCCAGTTCCTACCCAACTACCCAAATCTTGCCCCCTCTGTCTCTGTCTCTGTCTGTCTGTCTGTCTGTCTGTTTCTCTCTCTGTCTCTCTGTCTCTCTGTCTCTCTGTCTCTCTGTCTCTCTGTCTCTCTCTCTGTCTCTCTCTCTCTTTCTCTCTCTCTCTCTCTTTTTCTCTCTCTCTTTCTCTCTCTTTCTCACTCTCGCTCTTAATCTGAAATACCTCCACCAGTAATTCTATATTATTTGAAGATGTTGTTTACGCCAGCATATCAATGACGCGTTAAGCCGTTAATTGAGCTTGCCCGATCGGCTGACGGATACATGTAGCAAGTGGAGGAATCTTGGACGGATAGGGGATGGAACCAGAGTCATAGTCGTTGGCCGACATTGCATTAGTTTCAAATTGGCAAATTGCTGGTATTTGCGCCACAAATATCTACATGTAGCTACGCCGCTCAATATAATCAAGTATGATTTTACCCACCATATTCATTCATTCATTACTTGAATTTGTATAGCGCCTCTTCAAGGGAACTACACAGAGGCGCTCCCAACCCAAGCGCGGCCAAATAGGATCGTTTTAAGTTGAGAGAGGAATGACTGAGAAGGGGTTCTAGGAAGGGAGCGGAGTGTCAGAGGTAGGCCATTCCAGGTCGAGGGGCCAATCACAGAGAAGGCACGTGTACGGCTCTGCCTGGTGGAGGTACGAGCAAAAGGGACAGAGAGAAGACCCTGTTCAGCTGAACGGAGGGAGCGCGTATATAGGTCTTTACTTGACTGAGTAACTGTAATATATGACTGTTCTTATGCATATTTTTGGCAATGAATTAAAAAAATTAATCCCAGATTTTGAATAATTAAGAATTAAAAGAACTAAAAAATTAATGTTCTTAACATTCGTTGGCCAGTTTTAATATTCGTCAATATTCGTCAATTTATAAAAATCTTAATAAGTTCTTATTCGTAATATGCGCATACTCGTTCTATGGCTATAAGTAAAATTGTGCGCATCAACACGCTGTTTCACAATTTGCTCAGAGCTTTGAAAGCCTTTCAAGCATGGGTGCATTCAGCTTCATGAATACACGAGTTTCCAAAGTAACTGACAAAATGCATGATAAAAATGTCGTAGGGGACGTGGGGGCAAGTTGGCAGATAAATCAGTTTTTTTACAAATGATCGTCTACGATGATGCCAACACAATTAGTTTTTGTCCACAGCGTATCTATTACTAATAGCTACATTCTAGCACAAAATCAGGCATCCTAATATTTTGTAAGTTTGCAAAAAATGATCTCAAAAATTTTCTAAAAGTCAACCAACTTGCCCCTATGCTGGGGCAAGTTGGTTGCCTGCTTGGGGCAAGATGGTGGGCATTGGTGGCAATATAGAAATACACATAAATCTTATCTTTAATAATGGGAAATGAATGCATTATGGTTGATCAAATTCAATTAAATTATAAAACATTTAGTCTTAATAAAGATGTCACACACAAAAATTAAAATTATTTAATTAAAACGGCAATGTTTAAAATGCAATGACCAGTTCATAAGCAAAGGCGCAAATTTGTTGCCGGGTCATGCCAAATTCCCTTGCACTCATTTTGATTGCGTATTCACACAGTTCTTCAGGAACATCTTGGAACACTTATCGAAATCTTCCACCATGAAATGGGAATTGATCATTTTGTTCGCTTGAGATAGCGACGAAGCGTTGAATATTGTAAGCCTGACTAGCTTAACTTGGACGCTTGCTGCCCGCTTTAACTTCACCGATGATTGCGATTAAACCAGCCGATAACCAAGTTATGTCAAGTTCATGATCCAAAGTAAAATGAACAGGTTTCAATACACACCAGTTTAATGAAAAAAACTAGGCACAACAATAATTATTCTAATTGCGGGGCAAGTTGGTTGACCGGTGGGGCAAGTTGGTTGCATCCGCCATCTTGCCCCCGCCATCTTGCCCCAACAGGTCCACACTACAAAATCTTGTGACTATGATTTGTACAGCGTGACTTTGGAGAAAATAGTAATATCAGTAACAACTCACAATAAATGCTTAACAAAACAACCCATTTGTCAATTTTTTGCATTCATGTTGATTAAGATATGCGATATTTTATAACAGTGAAATATTTTTAGAGGTAAATAGAGAAACTTATTGTTCAACGATAAACGGGAAAGAAAGCACCATATCACGTAGCCGCCATTTAACAAAAGAACAGGCTTGGCTTGCTCATCGATAAACTTCCTGTTAGACTGTTTCCCTGCCACGCATTATAATTTTATAGCATAAAAACCATCTTGCCCCCACAACCAACTTGCCCCCACGCCCCCTATCGTTTTCATTTATGTCAAATCATCCATATTGCACTTCCTATTTTATTTTTTGTATTAACGAAAATAAAGATGAATTTTTGTTATTGTTATTTTCGTTATAGTACTTATAGTTATAGTTATAATGATATTTTTTAGTTATAGTTATAGTTATCGTTAACGAAATCATTTTATTCTCGTTAACGAACATTTTCGTTATCGTTATCGTTAACGAGAATCACATTATGGTGTAAGCAGCGCTTGTGTGAGGTAGGTCTACTTAAAAGGCATTCCATTCTATCAGACAACCGGAATCGATCCTACTTTTCATCATTGCTATTACATGTATACAAATTAATCTCCTTCTCAACTGATGACGTGGGAACGGTGGGACACACACTTGAAGTCCTTATAACTATGGTTTCAGCAATACTTCTCCTGATTACGGCTATCGTACCGTGAAACGCGCTTTATAAATTCGTAAACAGTGGCGGCGCCTTCACATTGTCGGGGCTAGGGTGGGCTGAATACTCCCCCTATCGGCGGCTCAGCCCCTAATTAACAAAAGTGGGACCTTCTCAATCACTGGTACAATGCCAGAGGTGAGGTTAGCATTTATAGGGAGAAAGGGATAGCATAACTTCTGGTTTCTTTGACTTTGATTAGGCCTACTCTTAAACTGTTCTCGTGGGCTTTTCGCACTGGGAGCGCCTCTATTATAGTTCGTAAATGACAATGCAATATACAGTGTTGCATCAATTACATTACACAATGTAATTCAATTATAATTGCAATTACATGCTTGTAAATGTAATTGAATTACAATTAGCCTACAATTACTTGATTGTGAAAGTAATTGAATTACAATTACATTTTGATTGTAATTCAATTACCAATTAATTACTTTTCAATTATTCCTTTAAAATTGGCAAATGATTTAGAATTTTTTCGATAATTTTAATTACTCTATTTTTAAACTAAAACATCCAATAGGCCAATGGCCTGTAGCCTATACATTGTAATCTATATAGGCTACATTCAATTGTATTGAGTTTTTCAAGTATCCGAAATACGATTTACAATTTATTGTGATACATTAAAACAAGTTAGAGTTTATTTGATTTTTAGGAGTAGAAGTTTTTTAAATGATAGTCTGTTAGTTAATTGCGCCTGGGTGCGTCAATTTGTCCAGCAGTAGTAAAGAGAGGCTCAACTGGAGCTGAAGTCTGAAGATGGAAGCTCTGTTATCTGTAGGCAGCAGCATTAGGCTAGCTAAGAATGAATGCACAACTGCATGGATAGTCTCATAGTGATAGTCAGCCCTTGCACTTGGAGTCTAATATTAGTAGGCCTATCGAAAGTGTGCTGTAAGATTGTAAGAGGGGTGTAAGGATAGAATAATCTTGACAATTATGCTGCCATGCAGTCATGATGCAGAGCAATTTATTCAATTAAAGAGGTGGCCCGGGTCAACCCTGCAGGCTGGTATCGTTGCTGACTTTATCAAAGTAATTCGTAATTTACACTTCATTCAATTAGCCTAGGCCTACAAATTACATGCAATATTGTAATTGAAATACAATTACAATTACTGGACAATTACTCAAATGTAATTCAATTACAATTACAATTACAGAAATTGTAATTCAATTACGTAATTCAATTACATGTATTTCAATTACTGAACAACACTGACAATACAATACAATACAAATTATACAATTCCGTCTGAAGCAAATGCTACGATAGGGCGAGTTAGGGAACCAGCGTCATATTTGTTCACGGAAGTCGATGGTTGAGCTAATCGCCATGTGCTTTTGTATTTTGTATCTGTCGCTTGTTTTTTCGTTCGCGTTTCGTGGGATAGAGATTATTAGCCAATATAAGCAGCGTCTGGGGAAATGTTCTACATTATAGGCCTTGGATTGTGCGATGCAGAGGACATTACTGTCAAGGGCCTGAAAATCGTTAAGACCGCGAAGAAAGTTTACCTCGAAGCCTACACTTCGATTCTGACCATTGGAAAGGAAGCGCTGGCAAGTTATAAATGTCAATACATATTGCATCTGCGATTCCCCGCCACGGCAGAAATTTGGTTCGGGATTTCTGCTCCACCTGCGCCCCCTAGCCAACTCAGCTATAATGAGTGCACTGACCGTACACTATCGGTGGGAAGATGAGACTGCGAAGGAGAGAACCGGCCACCCGCCCTTATATGCCGAGGATAAGAAAATGAAGTCGCTAACACTTAATACCCATGGGTGCCATTCAGGCTAGCTATAGGGACTGCTCTTCTTCTCTTCTTCATATCTACGAAATTTCTCAGCACCAGACAAAAAGATAATTAGAACGACCACCGGCGCTGTATCAGGGCCATGTTGTCCGGTCAGTTCCAGGTACAGCGAGCTTTACACATAAGCAAAACAAGCCATGGCTTAGGGCCTCGCGCTGCCAGAGGTCTCATTTTGGAGAAATCTATGCAGACAGCTGACTGTAGCGTGTAAGACAACATCTACCACAAATACTTTTAGAAAGTGATATTTCTAATACTTAAAAAAACTCCAAGTCCTAACACTCCCAACAATAAAATGGGTAATGTTTGCAACTATTTATCCATTCAGTGCTTTGCAAATTGCATTAAGCAGAGTACAGATTATCACCGGTATGGCAATCGTTACTAATTTACTTATTTTTTGTAGCAGTATATTTGGGGGTCCGGTGGCGCGTTGGATAACATCTGGCGAAGAGTGCGAGAGGTACCGAGTTCGAGCCCCGTTAGGGCGGATTTGCTTTGTAGGCTGCTATTAGCGCCGTTGTATTACAAGCTGTCTGTTCTGTTAGTAGTTAACTAGTTAAGATTGTTTCAATTGCATAACATGTAAATGTACAGCGCAGTGCGTTTGTCAGGCGCTAAATTAAAGAAAAGATATTATTATTATTATTATATACCAGAGACGACGACTTCTTATAATAATCGAGTAGACTAGCACCCTTCTTTAACCAGCAGCAGCTATATGTGGTATACGGACGATTGGTCATAGGACGATTGGTCATAGGACGATCGGTCATATGGAAGATCGGTCATATGGACGATTGGTCATAGGGCCTACCGGTCATAGGTCATATGGGTCATAGGGCCTTTCGGTCATAGGTCCTATCGGTCATATAGGTCCTATCGATCATCGGGCCTGTCGGCGATAGGACTATCGAAAGCTATCGATGGCTAAAACAGAGAAGTTTTTAAAACATGAACAACCATTTACTGGATCATTTACTGTGAACGTTCTTTGAAGTGAGTTGATGCCTGTAAGTATAATTATCCTAATAAATTTCTTGATTGGCACTGATTGTGTTTGTCTAAAAACGATGAATGTCCCTAATTATTTTGCGTTCAGCGTGTTAAGCTTAACACTAAGAATGTCCATAACTAACGACTACAAACAATTATGTCGGTTTATTAGCGGCATATGACCACTAGTCCTATGACCAATAGGGCCTATGACCAATCATCCATATGACCAATCGTCCTATGACCAATCGTCCTAGAACCGCTATAAGTATATCGGTTGATGCCTTGTATGTTAGGCAATGGCACAATAGAAGTTACTACGTTGTGAATACATCTTCTTTCTGTTCTTTGTGTTACGTTTTAGTGTCTCTGAATATGACCCTATAGCAGCGGTTCTCAACCTGTGGGTCGCGACCCCTATGGGGGTCGCCTTATGATTTCCCAGGGGTCGCCTGGGACCTTCAGAAATTTGTAAAAAAGTTAACATAGTCTCTTAATATTTTATATCATGTAAATATTATTACTACACTAACTACTAGGCCTGGCCTACACTACAGCGACTTAAAATTAATTTTTACTTAGCAGCTAATTTAATTTAATTTTCGCCATAGTAGTTTTGAAATGTACATTCTAAAACAAAACAATAGTCGGTTTGCTACGAAACTGTGCTGTGGGCTGCGGTTATAATTAATAAAGAACGCTAGAAAAGTTTATGCCTATGAAATTGGAGGCCGCCTAAATGAATCAGTGTGAGACGAGTGTTAAGAAAAGAAAATTTAGTAAATATAGTTTAAAGTATGGTTTATTTCCATAGTACGCAGAAGGAATTGAGTAACCACAATGTGTTATTTGTAATGGAATTCTGTCGGTCGAAAAGAAGCCTAACAAACTGAAGCGCCATTTTGATAGCCTACTAAACATCCTAATTTCGCCAGGATGCCAAGTAGTTTAAGAACAAAGCTAATGACGTCGACAAAGGCAGACTTGATACAGAGGGCAAGTACAAACAGCAAAACGTGGCAGCTGTTGAAGCGTCATAGCCTATTCGGTTGCTCTCATAATTGCAAAAGCCAAGAAACCTCACACAGCAACCAAAGACAATGTGCGAGCTATGCTTGGAGTTGAATAGGCCTATTTAAAAAAATAGAATTTAATTTCCTTGTCTAACGCGTACGACATCGTCAGCAGAAGAATTGATGGCATGTCTGTTGATATTATTACCATTAAAGGATTACAAATTTGCCCGTTAATAATCGTTTGATCAGAGGAAAAATCTGGTCCACTTGAATTATTCAGCATAGGTGACAGGTCTACAGCTCGACGAATCCACAGATGTTGCAAACATATAGCCTATTGGGGCCGTTCACTTATTATATAACGCAAAAATCTCAATTTTTGCCTACCCCCCACCCCTAATAACGTTACATAACAGCAGCTGTGACCCCCCACCCCTATATTATATAACAGATATGCTTCCTACCCCCCTACCCCCCTATAAGCACATTCAAAGACATACAGTGGACCTTATTGTATTACACAACTGGAAACTTTCATTATTATTATTATCATTTTATATCTCGTGTACTATTTGAAAACTTGTACTACTACTAAATACATTATCCCCTACTTATAAATCATTCATCACATCACTCATTTATCACCTCATTCGCTCATTCATCACCTCATTTAAGCTGCCGTAACTTACAACACCACTATTCTAATTATCTTATTTTCAACTTGTAGCTGTCAGAACTGAGTCAATGGTATAATAACCAATTAATTCATGGCTAACTCTCAGAGCTATTAAAAACAATTTTGTTACCTTATACTTGTCACAAGTTGCGACCTGTCAGTGTGATACTTTGAATTGTAACGAAATTTCTTGATTTCTTGATTGAGAATGCGTCCTAAATGAACAATATGGCCACCCTCGAATAGTTTGAAATAGAGCTGCTACCTACCAGCTAGCCACATCCCATATTATGCAAAGCACTGAGTGAGTAAGTAACTAAACACAATTAGTAATGAAGAATATTTATTAAAATATTACAGTGAAAGTCCAATGGTCAGACAAACAAGCAAAATAGCATAAGCTGAAAAGTTTGTTATATATAACGAAACCTTGAACCTACCCCACCCACCATAAACCTATAACGCTAACAAAACAGGAACCCACCCACCTACCCCTTGAGCGTTATATAATATGTGAACGGCCCCATAGTACATGTACATAGTAAAAATACACAATAAATATGAAACTCCAAGTAGCCTAAACATTTCACTTACCGAGGCGGTAGGCCCTACTTAATTTTACTTTTAAAATTTTCAAAATGATTAGTTGCCAAAAATTACAAATTGTCTTGCTAATTATTGTTTGATTGCGCATGATGCGTATGGATTAATGGTGAGAAGTAAAACGCATTATACTGGGAAGGAAAACGCGGTGAAGGGGAGTAACGCGATCAATTTTATTGTTGGGGGGTCGCCGCAACTATGGAAATATTATCAAGGGGTCGCAGCACTAAAAAGGTTGAGAACCGCTGCCCTATAGGTTTGCTATTTTATATATTAAATAGGTAAGCAGAACTTGTTTGGTTGTTGGATGGATGTTGATATATCTGTGCTTCAACCAAGTGTAACCAGATCTACTGTATCTGTAAATATATGCTCTTTATCTGTACGTATGTGCTCTATTAGTGCGTATATACATAGGCGTAGCTACATGAAGGCAGGAGGAGGCAATTGCCTCCTCTTGGTTTTTCCATATAGTGGAGGAGTTTCAATTGATCAACGACGCAAATGACCAGGATTTTGGCAAGTTGCCTCCTCTTGAAAAATCAGGTGGATAGTGTTGTGAGTGAAATGTGCTTCTGGCATAGTCACCTGTATCATGCACTGCTTTATCTTATTACAAATAAATGAAATCATTTGCTTTAGGAAGAATTCTATGGTCGTGAGCTACTTTTGGCCGACAGAGAATCGGTTGAACAACACTCAGGTAAACTCTTGTAATGTTTGAATTTGCATGCACATTTGTGACCATGCTTGGACAGGTAAGATAAAGTTAAGTTGCTAGAAACGCATTCAGAAGACAAGTAAAAGGGGTCAAAACAAGTTTTTTATAATCCTTATATGTTTACAGTATATTCCTTGGTGTGTAAGCTATCAGACATTGCCTTTATGCAGAGTTTCACTGTCTGGGTATTTGTTTTTCAATTTTATTATGATGCCTGCAACAAAAATACGACAGCCAACAAAGCTGCACAAGAATGTATGGGCTTTGGTAAGAATAACGAAGGCCTGGAGAGATGACAGCATCATACCAATTTCTAAGGAGGAAGAATAGAGAGAACACTTGAATTGGAGAGGCATTACTCTGCTATCTATTCCTGGAAAGATCATGGTGATGCTGATGCATCTAAACTTTGCCTGCTGCTGAGACAGGAGCAGGCAAGGTTTAGATGGGAATGGTCCTGCTGTGAGCAAACATTCATGCTTGGACAGGTAAGGTAATAGACGTTGATGTGGGAAACTCCAGTGTTTATGAACTTCATTGACTTCAAAAAGGCCTTTGATAGTGTACACAGAGAATCACCTTGGAGGATACTGAAGAGCTATGGTTTCCAACTGAAGGAATTGACATCATTGTGAGGTTTATGATGGCAGTTGATGCACTGTAAGATATGAAGGTGAGGTGGATTAATGATTTCCGCTATAAAAAAATGTAAGTAGGGTGTGCTCTGTCACTGATGATTTTGCCGTGGCTGTGGATCGGGTGATGGTGAGAGTGGCAGCACTGAAATGGAATGAATGATGACCGGTTGGATTTGGTGAATAATATCACTCTGTTGGACAGTACCTGGAGAGGTATGAAAGAACATATACGAGTGTTTCTACAATAAGTGTCCATATTGCTGTCCGCGGTATTTAAAATATTTTTTAAGCTTCTGTGACAACATATGACAATCAGTAACGTAGGTTTGTTTCAAACAACCCAAATAAAACTAAAAGAATTTTAAAATTGGCACGTTCATAAATTATTCTGGTTTTTTATTACCTCACAGTCGAAGCATTTCAACAGAAACTGTGTTGTCCCAGATGTGTACCGAAGTCGGGATAACCTGTTTATTTCCAATTGTGCATATAGCCAAACCGCTAATTTACTATTCATTTTCAGTAACATATTTTTTACAACATAAACCATGCTTAATATATTGAGTTTGAGTTTGTTTGAGTCAACAATTAAATTTTAATGGAGCAAATTCCAGTGTCGTGCATCCAAATGTCAACTCCATGACGGCTACAAAACTCGTGTTCAACTTGTAACGGCTAGTGGTTTTTACAGTATTTAACAGCTGATATTTGTCATTTGTCGTTGCCAATGCTGCTGGTAAACTTGAGAAGTTTATCTTGCGTTTAATTTTTTAAACAACAAAAAGTTAACAATATTGTTGCACCGCGTATGTTTAATTAAGGTCAACTCCGTGACGTAAATTTTCAAGAATATATAAATAAAACTTTCAATGTAATGTGTCCTTTGTGGATGTGATAGAGTCTTGTCTTTGTTGCAAACATCATTGAAATTATTTTGTTTCTTGTGTGCCGGTTTTTGCCGAAAACTAAACGATTTGTCAACTCCGTGACGGTCAACTCCGTGACGCGCGCCCACGTCATGCAGTCGACAGATTGATATTGATTTTCAAAATCTAGCAGCATCTAAATATATTATAGTGCCCTAACAAACATATGATATCTGTATTGTAGTCGTCATTTCATCATCCTTATAAGCATCGATATACAATGAGTTGAACTTTGATAATGATAATGTTTCTGGTACTGATATCATTCATTTCTTCATGTGTTTTATGCTCCTTCATTACTTCTCCCATTTAGGGCCGTTTTGCTGTTTTTTGTCGTGCAATTATGCCTCCATTGTCAGTAGGCTGCGAAAGTGTACCTTCAGCTGACAGTGACTGAATTTATATTTCTGATTGTTGCCTGAAGACTCTTAAAATGTGAAAGTCAACTGTGTGACGTGAACTCCGTGATGCTTGTCAACTCCATGATGAATTTTGAAAAAACACATTTTCTCAGTTTTTAACAGAAATATTGAATGATGTGCATTGCTGCCTATCACACATCTTGATATTATTAATATTAATAGATTAGCACTTTGAAAAGTACAAAAAATCGTTATTGATTTTTCTTTAAAATCCGAGGCAAAAGTGCCACATATTGTAGAAACCCTCATATGCGAAGCACAGGAAGAGGTGGCAAAGATGAGACTCGCTATCCGTCCAGAAAAATTTAAGTGGAAAGTAGGAAGTGGGGTCAATTCCCACTACCCCTTAAGGTCGACGCAGCCTTCCATTTGCCAGAAGGCATTTGTAAAATGAGTAGTAGGGGAGATGGACGTTTTGCATGACTGCCATACAGTTAAATTCGCTTCCTTTTAAACTTGTTATCATCTGTTGCTACTGAGCCTACTGTGTCATGTAATCTTACTGCATACTTGTCAGTTTGAAGTAATAAAGATTGTTGTTATTATTATTATTATTATTATTACCATTATTATTATTATTGTTAAGATCATGACTATAGGAAAGTGGAATAAAATTAAAAAGGTCATGATTGATGACAAGGATGTTTTGTTATGCATTTGTAACCTTTGTAACTTAATAAGAGTAGACAGAAGCTGTGATTGGGAAGTAAGATATTCATAGGAAAGTGCTGCATTTGGGAGATTTGCAAAGATATGAGACAACAACGGATGGAGACTGAGGACAAAGGTTCATTTTCAGGAAGCCATATGTGATGCCGCATATGAAAAGAGATGACAACGCGAGATTTATTGAATGAGATCCAGGCCTTTGAACATGGTCACCCATCAAAATATCGAAATTGGGTTTTCACTTGCATCCGCTATAGGACACCTCCATCTATCAATCTAGCACAATAGTTCATGAAAATAGAACATTGCAAGTATCTTTTTTTTCAAGTGATCGCATACAAAAGAGTCCACAATGCGGCATCACTATTCTTGAGGTATCAGTCTGAAAATAAATTCTTACAAAACGAGTTATTCATGCTACCGTGGTCAGCAAAAATTCTAAAAATAATGATTATAATGTTATAGAGTGGCAGTATTGTTGTTTCTACATTTGCAAAGTGTAAGTGTAAATTGTAAGCGATTTGGAACTTAACTTTAAATGAGTTTTATCAAAAATCTCATCTTGCAGGCACAGCACGTTATAAATTCTACCAAAAACGCCATAGTATTCCCATTATATAACATTATACATGCTTATTTTGCTGATCATGGTGGTATGAATAACTCCAAACCTGCCATGTGGTCCCTTTTCATATATGGCATCACATATTACTGAGCTGTTTGGATCTGAGACCTAGCCAATGACAGTGGCAAACAAGAATAGACTGGAGACAGTACATCATAAATCATAGGTGGTTGAGTGGAATTCTGCATATTTCGTGGTGTGAAAAATACTGACAAACCATAAGAGAACGGACAGAACATGGAGAATATTATCTGAAAGAGAAGATTGAAATAGATGGGACATGTAATCTGTATGGACAATGATGGAAGAGCCAATCAGGGACAATGAAGTGGAGAAAAGAGGACCAGGGTAGATGTTATTGGCTGCAGGGATGATCTGAGCTCTTTGGGTTGTGGGATGAGGCAGACAGACGGCTGATAGACAGCAATGAATGGAGAAGCTGTGTTGTCCACTATACAGATCTGCGCAAGAAGAATAAGTACTGGAACTTAGGGTAATTTAGCATGTCCTCTTGGTGCCATAAGTTGAAGTCATGTGCATTGATTATTATGCTGGTGACCCAAGTCATGGAAATTTTTGTCTTAAATAATTTTATACAGATTTCATAAAGCTTTATGGTAAACTTTAACTTGTGCTTTTATGAAAATTAACTTTAAAGATACCTGAAATTTGTAACTTTTTACTATTTTGATAGAAACGTGCAATTCTCATTCAGCAATTTCAGACCAGTTCTTTGCAGTATAGAAATCCAGTTTAGACTTTTCTGACTTTATGAAGGTTTTCTGAGGCACAGTCAAATGTCCACAAAATGTACACTTGGACATGTTCATATGCAGAGTAACACCAACACAACAGAAACAAGCTAAGCCAAAGTACAATTTAATTATTAGTAAGTGACAAAATCAGATGAGACTGGAGAGAGACCATTTACCTCATCAATATTTATCATAATTGCTATCCAGCTAATCACCATGCTAATAAATGCATGGCAAACTGTGCTGCCAGCACTTAGAATGGCAATACCTGAATATACACAAAGTGACATCATGAACATTTATACCTTTTTATCTGCTCTTGGGAATTGTGAAAATGCCTCCGCAATAGTCATTGTACTTTACCTGGAAATGCCTGACTTCAGATCTATCATGCCATGCAGAAGTTGGATAACATTTTGAAGTTTTTGGCCTGTGTGCAATGTTTGCATCTAAAGCATAGTCAGTTGAGAAGTTTGACCACTCCTACCTAATATCAGTGAACACTAGAGATTTGCACACCACTCATGTTGTAAAGTGAGTGCTGAAAGAAACAATGGTGCATTCAAAATGATGGTTTACACAGCAAACCAGCAATGACAAAAGCAGTCTTCTGACTCTACTGTTCTAATATGGCCTAATAATTAATGAAGAAACACGATACTAGCTACAATATTTATTTATGTTATATTTATTAGTTACACGTGTTTATTTAAAAGATTGAGTGGGAGTCTGGGAGAAACAGTGGGATGAGACACATATGCACTGCACCATCAAATTTTGTCTGTCTATTTAATTACTACAGGCACTTACAAACAATTAAATTCATTTCTAAACAAGTTTCATGTTTACGCTACAGGTCTTCAGTGGTTGATGAGACATTAACATATTTAAGCTTAAAGGGTGAAACAGACCAAAATCTCTAAAGATAATTGGCTGAGCCTAGATAACTTTTAAGAGAAACTTTGGAATGAAGATTTGGATGGTAATTGTGTGACTAACTTCTTTGAATTTCATTTTTTAGATGACATTTTGGATGGTGCAGACGCAGGTGATGTGGCATTCCTTGTTGTTGGAGATCCGTTTGGGTACTTTATAATTTCTTATTGAATCCTGATTCTATTTATTTGTATCAACTGTTTGTTGAAAATATTTGCAAAAAAGTAGATAAACATGTATTGTAGTGCTACAGATTTTCTCACTGAATGGTATAGCAAAACAAAGTTCTTGAAAGATTGTGGAGCATGCATTAACAATGGTGTTATGAATACACAGACTGGTAAATTAAACAGTCCTAATCTGAATGCCTGTATTAAGCAGGTGTGTTAATAAATGGATGGATTGAATTATGGCCTTCAATGACAATGCCTGAATTACTTGAATGATGCACCCTAGGTTTATGTTTCTTTCGCTGGCAAGATACTTCAGAGTAGCTCCCCTATGGTGGAGCACACAGTTCTGAAAGTGTGCCTCCAAAAATTCCATGTGTACCTGGAACTGCGCAGTGTTTAACTGTCACAGTGTTTAACTGTCCAGTTAGAATGCATACATACATGTACTTATGATAATCTTACATAGCCAGAAGCTGACTTACGATGTGCGTTGCCATCTTGTGTTTATGAGAGAGTGACTAAATAGTGGTTTCTGGCAGTTACTGACTAAAGCTTTCATCACTGTTGTGTAGAGCTACTACCCACACAGATCTTTTGTTGCGTGCAAAGGAAAAAGGAATAAAGACCAAAGTGATTCACAATGCATCGATAATAAATGCCATTGGATGCTGTGGCCTACAGGTCAGATATGTTACATTAATATTATATGTTTGCTGGGAGACATTTTTCTTGTTAGTGAAACTTTTGTTTCTGTAGCTTAATTGATGACTTCTGTGATGCAAGTGTTCAGATTTATAGTGACAGGTTGCTATTTGTTTCAAAGCTGCTACAAAGGACAATCATAAGCAAGTTCCAAAATGACTTTGAGAATTAGGAATTGTAATCTGGAAGAGAACTTTGTTATTGTGTTGTCACTGACTGACTTAGAGTATTCTTTGCTCAAACAAAATTATCCAAGTTTTAAACTTTTTTACAATTTTATTTACATATGGGAGATTGGCACTATAGAAATGCTTTGTTACACAAGTACAGTTTAGGTTTATACTTCATTATATGAAAATATGAAACGATAGTGCTGCTTTAAATACAAATTTATGCTAATTGGAGAATTGTGTAAAGAGCAGGGCAGAAAAATTTACCATTTCTGTTTTTAGATAATCACAGATACATTTAGACTGGACTGCCTCCTGTGCATCTTCCAGTTAATTAATCCTACCAGGTCTTCTCAGTATAGTGTTACTCAGGTGTGTCTTAACCCTTTAGCTGCCGAGCGGTCATAGGTCAGAAAAAGCCTCGTGTGCCGACAGCCAACACGCAGATGTAATTTTTGTTATTGTTGCAGTTGTAGTTTCTGTGCTACATTTACTGTTGCAATTACTATAATCCGTAAAAATAAGACTAAAAATATCATGTTTATGTGAACATTGCTATTGCTCATTTATTTTCAATAGATACTGAGTACCTAGTATGTTAGAAAGATATGGGTTCCTGTAACTAAATGTTCAGAGCAACTGCTGCAGACTGGGTTATTATTTTAGCCACATGATATTTCCAGTATTTTATTTTAGTATGATATGCTTCAAAACAATCATCGATATAAAAATAATACAGTGATATACTGATATCGGATATAAAGTATAACTTTATCAACCTTAGGTATGTATGTACTTGGATGAGGCTGGATAGGCTACACAACTTTCAAACACTTCCCGAGCCACTGCTTTCTTGGAACAAACACGACACTAAAATCGCGGTCTTCTAACGTACCAAGCAATTATTCTTTAGTAAACCTTTGCAGCCATGAAAAAATGTCGAACGTTATCATAATAAAATGCCAGTAGTTACTGCAAGGCATCTGTGATAAAACACCTAAAAACGCGCAACACATTTAGCACTTCTAACACTGACTTCAGCTTTACAAATAGAGCACAAAAGTAGCCCAATAGTAGTCCAAACATTGCAGAATATACTCTACTGACTTTCATGTGCCTAGGCTTTGAATAATATGGAGCGCCTACAGTGCCATACTAAGCATAGAGCTGACTGTATGCATGACGAGCGCCGCTCGTCATAAGGGCACACAGCATACAGATAATTCATGACGAGCACCGCTCGTCAATACGGCAGCTAACGGGTTAAAGCCTTAAAGGTGTGGTTATCATGAAGTACAAACAGCTACGATCCTTTTAAAGCAACTTGTAGCAGGAGTAGAGATGTAAAAAAACATGTTTTTTTTGGCGTTGAAATATTTCAATGAAATATTTCAGTTTTATTTGAAATATTTCAGTTTTCTTTGAAACATTTGAAATTATTTTTTTCTTTACATTTTACAGCTAATTACAACCATAATAACAGTTTATTTATTTCTCTCATATTACATATTATATGCATTATTGTGTTAGTGATGACCATCCTCGAGATACTCAATTTATTTCTAATTACCTGTTTTTAAGAATGACTTTTATGAGAGTTACATTATATGTTGAAAAACATATTTTATTCACCAAATGTCACAAATTACAGTTTGATCTAATAAAGTAGATGTTATTGTTCATTGTTATGCTTAACATTTATTATTAATCACTTGTTTTGTCATAAATGAAATAAATGTGATTTTAGCTAAATTCTGCTAGCCTAGGACACAGTCAATCGTATAGAATTCGAAACACTTAGTGACTTTACAAGACAAATTATAAATCACAAATACTATGTCAACTAGACTCAATAATAATCCGGCGAACAAAATTTTACAAAAAGTTCTAAGAATAGAACTTAGAACACAAACATAAATAGTACTGTACTATCAGTCAGACAGAGTAAACCATCATTAATAGTAATTATACTGCTAAAATCTGTCAGTTACAAGATTTCCTCATTGTTATTCATCATCGTCCATGTCATCGTCTTTGTTGTCATCGTCAACATCATCATTGTCGCTATCATCATAACTGTCACTGTCATCATCATCACTGGCATCTTCACTGTCATCATAGTTTTCATGGCCTTCATCATCGACATTGTCACCGTCTTTGTCATTATCATTATCATCATCATTGTGTGCATCCAATACTTTAAAAAAACATGTTGTTTTTTTTGGTCATTGAAATATTTCAAAAAAAACTGTCAGAAATGAAATATTTCAAATGAAATATTTCACGCTCACATCACTAAGCAGGAGTACTTTGGACATGCTTTGGTACATAACGTTAGCTAAGTAGGCAAAGAAATGTCTTTAGTATATAAGTACTTGCCTATTAGTAAGTTTCACATGATGAGGTCTATATTCCAAATGCAGTGGTCAGAGGCTACCACTGAATATAATTGCCATCTGGACACAAGCTATACCAGAATTCTGTCAAATTAAACTCTGTTTAATTTAAAAAAAACATTTGTAGAAACTTTGCTTTTGCATAGCAGTTATTTGTTGTCGTTTTAAATTACGCGATTTCTGTGAACAGTTGTACAGCTTTGGTGAAGTTGTATCGATTGTAATCTGGACAGAAAATTGGCGACCTGACAGTTTCTACGACAAAATCGTCAGTAACCTGGAACGTGGACTTCACACACTCTGTCTTCTTGGTTAGTCAACAGGAGCCATTATGCTTGATGATGACGGAGTAACTGCTAGTCACTGATTAACTCTGACACACTTTTGGTTGAAAACTTTGAAGAAATATTTTTGGAATAGTATTTGCAGTAGGTGGATTGAAAAGGAGGGTACAGGTTGTGGGACAAGGGGCACAACTGAGACAATTGATAGCTACTTTCTACAAGATTGTGAAAATGAAACTGAGGGTACAGAAGTACAGATAGTTCAGAAGATCACCAGAAGCAAGAGATGGCTTTTAGTATGGCATGAGCAACACTCGCAGGGAAGCAGCCTTCTGTAAGATAGGTTAACGATGGACATGGTGATTGATTGAGCCCAAGACATTGAAGTGTATCTTTGGAAAGGCAGTAGGAAATGTCTAAGGCACATTACTTGTCAGAAGATCTGAAAATAGGATCACAAATCCCAATCATTGTTGTTGACTATAGGCTGAGAACCAGTAGAGGAGATTTAGGGTCATCTGAGGAAAGACCATTGGAAATTTTTTGGGGGGAATTGGAGGAGGTGGGAAGGTAAATGGTACCATCACAAACCCCTCACAATGATGACAGTGATTGCCACATCCTTAAAACCCTAAAGAGCATAATATAGTCTGTGAAATGAAGAGAGCATGTACAATTGCTGTAGAATCCAAGGTAAATTAAATCTCAGTTCATATTAACTAGCAGAGCTGAAATCTGAGGAATCTGTTTGCTCACAATCCAATCTGTCATTAAGACTTAAATATCTCTAATTAATTTGTCTTGGGCACATGTGAAATAAATATGTTGCCAATAAAATGGTGCCCTGGACCCTATCAGAGTCTGTTGTTTATTTTTCGGTCTTGATACTGTGTATTTAATGGTAACAGCTGTGTAAATTGCAGATATTAAAGTCAAAGAACAATCCGTTGAAAACCTCATGAGGTAACATCTACCATCCTTTGGTTTATTCTGCCGTTCAATTTGGTTTTCTTCTCTCTGTTGGCAAAATTAATATTGTTCTCTGTCTCCCATGCTTAGTGATACGTGGCTGAAGGATCTTCCTTAAAAGTAATGTGGACACAACTAATTGCTGTAATGCTCTTGGGGAACTGTCTTTGGTTTGCTTAAGAAATATGGATTTGATTAAGTTGGACAAATGTTTTGTTGTTTTGTTATGTAACGTTAGATAAGTAGGCAAAGAACTGTCTTAGATCAGCATTTGTCAAACTGGATAACCTGTATATTAATGTAAATTTTTTAGAAAGTGTTCAACACATACACATAATTATGCGTGAAGTAAGTGGGCCTTTCAGTAGAATTTACCTTCTTTCAGTTATTTTTTGTGGATATATGATTCTTAACATACAGTTTGGTATGTCAGTGATTGGTGTAGGGCTGTAGGCAGACAGGTACCGTAAAACGGGGTGACTTTGGCCCGCGGGGTGACTTTGGCCCAAATTGAAAAATTAGTTTGTAAAGTTCTGGCCTTCCGTAGTTATCACGTCATTTCGACATGTTTTATGAATAACAATCGGTAATCATGTAGCCATTATTTTAACCAAATTTGGTTTTTTTCATTGTAATTTTTTTGAATTTTTCCTGAAATGTTTGTAAGCCTATAAAAACTTCAAATTTGAAGATGTGCAAACTTATTTTTTTGTGAGAAATACTGTTAATAAAACCGTGGGTGATAATATAACTTTTCAATGTACATTATAACGGCATGTGTATGGCGCACCGTTTGTTCCACTATGTCACCAATAAGTAATTTAAAAATGCAAGCAAAATTTTTGGGGTGACTTTGACCCACAGTATGGGTTCACTTTGGCCCACATTCTAAAGTACTGCAGGTGATGTTTAGAAAATTTATTTTTAAGAATTAATTACCGTGTATTTAATGGTCCAATATGTATAACATGCCTATAGTTTTAATTTTATCCAAACATTGCCTTAATCTAATCTTTAAACATCCAATAGGACCTTAGTTTATCAATGTATAAGTTGCGTACTTGTCAACTTATTTTTATTAAAGGAAAATTGATTGATTGATTGCTAAGTTTCACTTTTTAGGATATTTTGACTGGCTGGTGCATACCAATTCGTTTTATAGTCATGCCAAGGTCGTATTAACGTGTTCCTGGAAGTAGGCTAGCAGTATTTGGCTTATTCTAATGACACTCTGGAAGAATGTTTGACAGCAGTCACAAGTGGACACTGATAATATCACAAAGAGTTGAAGCCTTGCATTACAATATCCCTAGATCTACTCTAACAAAAAAAACTTAATAGCTAACACTCCAATAAACATGGTGGACCAACAATCTTCAGCTCAGCTGAAGAAGAAATCTTCAGCAAATATATAATTAAAAAATCCTAGTCCTTTACTAGTCTTTTACTAGTAGGGGCCTACCGGTTCAGTACCGTAGTCATTAAGTGTTAGTTTTAAGTTGAGATATTCTTAAAACACATTCTATGGGCCAAAGTCACCCCAGTAACAGGTTCACTTCGTCTAATTACTGGAAAACCATTGTGGGACAAAGTCACCCCACCTAATGGGGTGACTTTGGCCCACCCCAAAACTTTTTTAAAAAGTGTTAAACTATTATTACCCAAAAATATTTGTTGTATACCTCTTCTCTGTAACCCTATGCACATCTAATAAAATTATTAAATCAATTATTTTCAGTCACAGTATCGGTTTATTATTAAAAACAAGTTTAAAATGGGCCAAAGTAACCCCGTTTTACGGTAAGTAAGTAATGTTGTGTTTATTATGTAAACCGATCACCTATTAGTTATAAGTCGTAGCGATGGTCTTCCCGACAAAGTCAGATTTCATGCTGAAATGCTTAAAGGAGAGACAAGTAATCTCACTAACCTTCACAAAGTCTGAAGAAGAAAAATTGAGTTTTAATGCTGCACTGAATAGGGCTGGAATTGCTGAATAATTTGGTTAAACCTGCATGTTTCTATTGCAAATAGTAAAACCGTTACAAATACTTTAGAGATGTAGGTCTCTTTGGCTGCCTTGAAAAATCACCAAGTTAAAGTTTACCATAACTGTGACCTGACCTAGCTTTGCTTTGCCCTGTGGGTCGTGACTGTTTACGAGTAGTAAATTGGGGCATATTGACGTACGTCTGAAAGCTGCCATCACGTTTTGTTGCAGGCGTCATAACACAATTGGAAATAGGAATACTTGGACAGCAGGATTTTAGACAAGGTCTTACAGTCTGATAGCTAACACAAGAAATGTACACCTGCAAAGAATGCACTTTGACTCATATTATGTTAACTGGACTTGTGAGCATGTTTATTGCAAATGAACTATCGGACTTTATGAGGTTATCTGAGGCACAGTCGTAAATAGACAACCTCTTTGTATTGGTTGCACGACTCAACCACATATCATTGGTTATCGTATACAAAAGGGACAGAACAATGACAGGCCCATGTATGATAAGAATCATTCATACAGGATTTTCACAAAAAATGACCTACTTTGGACTGCTCCTGTCGCTTGTTTGCATTCGGTATCAGCCTTCCCCTATCCCTTTTGCAGAGGTCTGAACTCCAATGGAATACTAAGGCATAGATTAGGCCACCCTGAAGACCCTTCATGGCTATGGGATTTGGTACTTTGATACTGCGACATCCAGCAAAGGGGCTCCAACTGGACTCTGAACTCTGCTCTAACTGGATTCTGAACTCTAACTAGATCCTTTCGACTCTAACTAGATCCTTTCGACTCTAACTAGATCCTTTCGACTCTAACTAGATTCTTGCAGTACAGACTGTCTGCGATGTGACTGTATTTGGTGTTTAAGACTAAGATGTAAGTACTGCATTGGGCTTGATCCCATCCCACTGTCCATAATATGATTGACCCGCCTTTACAGAAGGTCGTTACTCTTTTGCTGTACCCCACACCCAAGCACATTGTTTGGTTCTGAGGCTTTCTGATGCAAAGCTCTGGAATTGGCTGCTCAGTTCAGTTTGTTCTGTCATTCTGGACTTAACTTGAGACTCGTCCTTTTCAACTTGCTTACCCATGGCTGTAGCATGGCTTCTGGTTTCTCTGTTCTATGAAATTTCAACCTGGTTTCTCGAATGGATTGCAATTTCTGATTGTGATTTGAATTGAAGCAACCGTCCATACCTTAGGCATTATTATTACAAATCTAGAGAAGCCATTGGATTAGATTAACACGTGATTTGACCTGAGATATGTTCGATAATTATAGCAGTGCCGTTGCATTTGACTGAACATTGCTTTGATTTAGGGGACGAAAGATCTATGAACCGCCTCGTTTCATGACAGTTTCTGAAGCTGCCAAACAATTGTTGGAAATAGTGGAAGACAGAAGGAAAACGGGAGAAACTTTAAGTAGGTTTCATATAGATAGTGTCAACTGCTTAATTTTGATAGCCAGTATTTATTGTTTGTCATTTATCATAATTTGGAATTGATTCTGGTATCTTTAATCAGTATGCAGCATGAATGGAATCGCTTAACTCCGCATCAACCGAATTGATGTTTAACATATCATTATGACACTAATGCAGTTGATAGTTTCATTCTGTTTCATCTCATCCTGCCCCAAACCCTTATCCCTCGTCCATCCTTTGCCGACTCCTTCGTATACTTTACTGACAAAGTCTCCATTTCTCTGTCATTACAGACTCTTATCAGACTCAACCTCCATACAAACTGACAAGCTAATCTCAATTGATGATCCTCACACAAACATCTTTTACACTTTCTTAGCCTGCTTCTGAAGTGAAAAATAACTGTTCTCATCCAGTCCTATCAAAACAAACAATGCGAACTTGACTCGATCACAACCTCCTATATCCTCCAAACAACCTCCAAAGACTGTTCAATCCTTCTCGTTCCTACAACAACAAAGGTTATCAACATGTCTCTATCGACTGGCACTTTTCCTATTCTCAGTTTTCAAAACTGATTGAGCAGTAGTAATGCATGATGATACAGAATTTATATGGTGGCCCATCTAGCTTGAGCTGGCCATTTCTTGCACTAAGTAACAGCTTTAGATGTAGGAGACTGTACTAGGGTTTGATGTGAGCACCAAGTGGTGCAAAATTTGGAAGGCCAGTCTGCGTCTAGTGCAATCTCAGTAGTTCGTTACTTCCTCTGAAAACGTATGCGTTTTGTTGTTGACTGCTTTCTGTATTTCTCATGCACTTGCTTGTTTGTCTGTTGTTAGAACTTGATGAGCAGACGATATGCGTGGGAGTTGCAAGGGTGGGGTCAGATGAGCAGGAGATACGAGTGGGATCTTTGGTTCAGATGAGCTCAGTCGACCTTGGTGCTCCACTTCATTCACTGGTTGTGGTGGGACGGACACATCCACTAGAGCGTGATCTTCTTAGTCAATTTGCAATTGACCAAGACACCGTGACATTAATTAATAAAGCGTAGCATGTGAACAGAAGTTGAGGCTGAAGTGTATTAACCAGACTAAATAAATCATTGTTATTAGGTAAATAAATGTGAAGATCTAGTGGTTCTTATAGTGATGGCCTTGTTTGATACTCTGAGTTTAACCATTGTTGGTGACCATTGAAATCTAGGATTCAAAGCTCAAACAATTCACAACGTCATCTGATTTTCATTAGTGCAGTATAATTAATTAAATAAACAATTCAATCATATCAGTACTATCATAAAAATATAAACTTATGCACACAAATCTATAAGACTATAAACTGCTTTCAGCAGTATTTAGCATCATTTGCAGTGCTTTTTTTCAGCCGGAGCGGTCCGGAACGGCGTTCCGGTACCTTTTTTCAGCCAATAAAATTAATTTAGTTAATTAAAAACTTTAATAAGAAATTATATAAAATTATTTAGATACTTTAATTTAATGTAAGTGCTTTCAGTATTTATTTATACAGATATGTATAAAACAGAAATATTGGCATAAAATCTGTCCCTATGACTGTTCTGAATTTGTTGAGTTCCGGAACCTTTTTGTCTAGAAAAAAAGCACTGATCATTTGTAATGAAAACTGTGGGCTGAATACGAGGCAAACTGTCTTGAAAACATTCCAACTCTTTATCTCGGTAAATGCCTCAAACCTGAATATTTAGTGAGCAAAACCTTAAACACCAACTTCAGTCAGGTGGCAGACTAAATTGTGGTGTACTAAATTGGTTTGTCATTAGTAATGTTCTGTTGCAAATGGCTCAATAACCATTTCATCAGCATGCACAGGGACTGGAATAAATGTAAAAAGAATTATTACATTAAAAAGTGGATTTGAGTTTAGCATGCACAAGCAGCAGAAAGGAAAGGTCAAGAGCAGGGGTCATGCCCAATGTAAACTGTGCATCTAAATCTTGCACGTGCAGTTATATCAGTAGGCTACGGCCTGTGCTTTGTTAAACAAATTCAGTCATTTAGCAGTATCAAACAATACTCCGATTGATTGCGAACGTCCGCAAAGGGGTTGGGAGAGGCTAATGCAAATGAGGTCAAGTGGAGGGAGGGCTCCAAAGTTGGTCATTTATGCGAACGTACTTTATCGACTACCACATTCCGAGATGACAGTTGACAAATATTATAAGTGCTACTCGTGTAGATTTTACAATCCAAGAATGCAAACACATGATTTAGTGGTCGAGTATTTTCTGTACATTGGAAGATTGTTTTCTGCTAATAGTACATAAATCGGCTATAGGCCAACGTATGATGTAGCCTAGGCCTATTTCTCATCAGACTATGAGCCTAATAGGCCTAGATCAGCTTCACAGAGCTCATCAGTTTGATGTGATTGCTCTTATATATATATGCCTCCTTTGACTATAAGGATATTGCATAATCTTGCCTAGTCCAGGTCTGAAACATTAGAATTAGCCACTGTACATTGCAGATCTAGGCCAACATCGAGTTCATGTCAGTTAAATTCGTTAATGTACAGAGGTCAGATAACATGGGCCATTAGAGAGAAAACGCTTTCACAGACCTTTCTTAGAGTTGTTTGACTTTAAGCTGCAGCTCTGTGACTACTGCCAAACATGTTTAATGCTGGTCAACAGAATAGTCCATTATGCTATTGGTTGACTTCTCATGCATGCCTGGTCATCTCTCCATTCGCCATGTTTGCCAATAAATCTTGGCCTGTGAAGTGCAAAGACCATAACTCGTTAAATGTTCTCACTTGATTTGCATGAACTCATTGACACTGTAGGCCATAACATGCTTCATTGACCTTGCAATCTCTTTGGATAAACTCCGCCTTCGTCCAGTGATATGCAACCGAATATGGCTCTTCTTGAAAACTTCCAAATGGCAGATTTAGTATATTTGCATAAGTCCTTTCACTCCATACATAATCGATCTTGCCATTTCACCGAATGTGGTGTTCCACGTCTTGATGTTGTCATCGTTGGGTTCGATACCATCGTAGTAGGGACTCGAATCCTTCCACAGCCGGTACCAGAGATGGACTGCATAGTTGTTCTGCCAGTCGAACCGACTCGGTCCCCAGATCTTTTCCAGTTCCATGAAGTTGGGTCGATTGATGCGGTCCTCGTCCATGTGAACCAGCTGAGGATATCGCCTGGCCAGGTTGAATGGGACTTGTCCTGTATTGTAGGCCCATTCGGTGATCTGGTAATCGTCCAGGTATGAGTTGATCCAGAGCAGGAGGAACGGAGAGTCCTTGGCGCAGACGACGACGCTACCACAGGCCTTCGTCTCCTGCTCTCGTCCGATCGTGCATGGATACCTGCGAAGATCATCGAATGGCTTTGTTACAAGGACGTCGAAGTCGAGGTAGATTCCGCCGTATTCCATCAACACTTTCACCCGATCGACATTCGAGTGTGACGTGTAGTAGAACGGTTCTTTCACTTTCTCTCCGAACAATTTCTCAGGTGGCTTCCGGTGATTGACCTTCAGATCCAACCAAAGACATGAATTATTTTAACTAGACGCAGCTAACTAGTACTGACACCCAAGCAAGAATATATTCTGCGACTGACTATATTGTTGCCATAAAATCCTTATACGCCATAATTGCCCACTTCTGAACAGGATCAATTTGTAAGGGAAGAGAGATCAGCCAGCTGGATCCTTAATGCATTTGCATATGACATTACAGCCAAAGATAGGGTTAGATTTTTTCTCTGGCGCTGTCTAGTACTCTATAATAGGCGCCTACACAAAACAAATGTAGGCCTACTTGATATTAGGCCTACCCTCCTTCCTTCCAAAGTCTAGAGGTGCAAACACGACCACACGGCAGAACATCGATAGCGCTTAATTAGCAGTTATGCGTGAATGACTTGTTCAAGGGTCCTTGCACAGTGACGACTTGAGTGGTTCTCGAACCCGACGTAGGCCTACTGTCCATGTACAGGTCGAGCGCTCTATCCATTCGTCTACCATGCCCACTTCTCTAGATGGCAAGAATGTAGACTACGGGCTCTTTCCTAGCGCTTATTATCGTCATGCAGCCTGCTAATTCAGAGACTGATTGAGCTCCTAAAAGATAACAATTTCAGTTCTATAAGTTCTGGTCCAGCCATATTCGGATCCCTTTCAGGAATTAATTGTTATCGTAAACTTGAAATTTCGACAGTTCTACTTAAGAGCTTTCGGCGAAGGACAACAGCGTATAGGCCTTGCCGCGGGCGCTGAATGGTGGAATCTTGTAAACCAGTCAACTAGAACTGACACCATCACATAAAGTAATTTTTAAGGCTCTTTATTCAATGAATGACTTTGAAGATAACTTAGTGTCACAACATATTACGTCTTGCCTTTGGGCCTACGGCGCCTTAGACGAATGTTGGGCTAGAGGTTTTAAGAGATAGGCCTAGGCTATACCATTTTCTTGCAACCTTCCCCATCAGATGTGCGCTTCAATGTACAAACCCGGACCGTAATGCTGTCTCTTAAATAAATGCCTCCACGCACCAAAAACATTAAACTACAACCTTAAATCTTACTTTTGATGAAACTCAACTTTGCAGACTATACAGTAGGCCTATATGTCCTACCATATGGATATGGCTGCAGATTTATTCGCTCTGCTGCCCCGGTTCCTCAAGTTACGCGGTCAAACAGCCGGCGGAAACTACCACCGCCCTGTACAGCAGCAGTTCAATTGTCGGCTTGTCTTTCTTGAATAAGCTGCAATGCGGCCAGCAACACGAGCTTAATCTGAGCTTCTCCTCTTGCCCGCAAATGCTTGCAACTATTCATGTTTCAATCGTCGTTCGTGTTGTTAGATCACGAATTTCTCTTGACGTGGTGCCTTAAAAATTTGCAATTACAGTTAGTTGCCCACTGTATAATAATTAATTAGATTTCTTAATAAATAAGCCTACTATTACTATAAAACCGTGTGTCATAGAAGCAACAGCTACACTAATTTTCTAAGGAAGGAAGACGAGGACGTGCCCCGGTAGCCTACTAAGGACGGATCAACGCCCTCGCTCAAGATCAACATAAGCTAGGGATAAAGGTGTTATGCCTACTTTGAGTGTCGATAGTTGGAGGATGCGATCCCAGTATGGTCCCGTTGGTTCCATGTTTGTGTGGAAATAGATGACGTCTGGTTGGAGGATCTTGTGTGCGCTGAGGACGCTGAGCATGTGATGGAACTGCAGCTGCTTTGGCGCCGTGTTGTACCAGATGTAGTGGACGATGTTAGGTACTTGGAATTCGGAGGATGGTAGCGGATCGCGTCCTGCTGTTCTCCACAAGGGATCCTTCGCTCCACGGTGTTCCACCGAACCTCTCTGGAACAGTCCGCCGAAGCCAAAACGGGCGATACCGAACATGAAGATTGCTACGTTGAGCAGTAGGGCAAGGCGCAAGACGGCGTAAGACTAAAGAATACAAAAGCCAAACAATGTGTTAGCGTCACATATGAGAAAATCCTCAAAAAGTCGTAAAATAATTTAATCTTCATATACTTACATTCTAAGTTGAGTTAGCTATCAAACTGTAGGACCTCGTGCAGTTTCACTAAGTAGTTTTATTTTTAATGTTATCATGAAGCCATGCAACAAAAACCCTAATTTATTATGTCCTCTGGCGCCTTTATTTGAAGTCGTGTATATCGATTATTATGCAAGAGACCAAGTCAACGGTTAATGGTCTACGGTCAAAAGCTCCAAAGCGTAGAAAGGTTATGCTTCTTGCCCTCTAATATGTGGCCTAAGCACTGCTTTTGTGACTGTGGATCACTCTATAATTATATTCTCTTGGAGCATTTGGAGAAATCTTTTGGAATTACCGATATTGCCCTTCTTTTGCTTCAGTCGAACATGCAGAGGCTACATCCACCCATCGTTCTATTCATGCATCTACACCTACATCGAAATACATCAATTCATTCATGTAGTCATTCATCTGGAACATATCTTACCTTCATGTTCGACATCTTCACACTGTGTTCGTCTAAAACTATGTAGATAATTTGTTCTTTCTCTTTAGAACTTCTTTGGCGACGACTCTGCTCTATAACAGTTGAAAACAAAACACTTAATTAGGCTAAATTCTGACCTTAGTGAATTCTTTGCTCGTATGAGGGGTGAGCAAACAACAGCAATTGAAACGTAATGATGCCTTGTGAAGTTTGAGGCAGAAGTTACCCTTGAATTTTTGATCGATAGGCAACCGAAGCAGTAGCCTAATCGGTGCAATACGTCGAAATTTAGTATATTACAGGCTACTAGGCGTTTTTGCTCGTCTTAGGACGGAAAAGTTTAGCGTGCTCGGGCAGGCCACTTGAAATCAGCTCTATCCCTCTTTTGTCCACTTTCCCTCCCCTTTCCTCACTTCTCCTCTCCACTTCCACTTCCCCTCCCCACCACTTTCCCCTGCCTTCTTTCGTTCATGCCTACTTTCCTCCTTCAGAGTTTAGGAGGCCAGTGCATATATAAGAGAGAGCAGATCATCTGCAGATGTTCAGAACCACCACCACCAACTCCGTTCATATGTAATGTTTCCATCCCATAGATTTATATGGACAAGGAGTGCCAGTGTAAATATGCCAATTTGTAACAGGAAATATGTCAGGAACATACCCCCAAACGTTTTCCAGGACATTTCTTCTACCGTTTCCCCTCTATAGTCGTTACCCCGATATATTTCTCCTTGTCGTGCATGTTAATATATTTTGTTACGGTACGTAAGCTGTATAGCCGTGTAACTCATTTTAGTAGCAACTCTGAATAAAACGTATATTTATTAACAGTAGGCCTACAAGCACAAAAAACTAGTTCTGTAGGCCTACAGTAATTGTATCTTAGCTGATGTGGTGAGTATTATGATCATGATCTGATGATAGCCGACCATAATTATCAATTCACTCTGTAGGGCCTCTTTTATGAACTGCGCCAGATCAGTCATACGATGTAATCTGTCACATGAAGCTGGCATCACTTTGGTCCATCCTTTCATCACGATCTGTCTAGACTACTGCAATTCAGTCCTGGTAGGCCTACCACTTTTTCGTATTCGTCGGCTTCAGTCCGTCCTTAATTGCGCTGCCCAGGTCGTGGCCAACCTACAGCCAGATTCTCGCACATATCGACATTTTGCATTGGCTCCCGCTAAGAAGAGAGTAAAGTTTAAACTGATCATCATAGGCAGGGCTTCGATCGTTGCCTCTGCACCAGACTACATCTCGGAGCTCTTCACACCGGTCTCAAGCGCGCCGGCGCCGGCTGCGTTACCGCTTCGATCCTTTGGCCAGCTCATGCATGGTTCCGCGCTCTCGGACGTCGGTGCCAGCTGGGCGCGCCTTTTCCTCTGTGGGTCCTTCTCTCTGGAACAATCTGCTACCGGACATACGGTAACTAGCAGTTTTAAGTACAGTTCAGGAAACGTTTTCTGCCCGTCATAAGATACATTTGTTTGGTGATGTTTATAGGTAGCCGTGCCGGAGCGCCTTCGTGAGATACTCAAAGGGCGCTATACAAGTGCTCTGATGCATACATACATACATACATACAAACATAAAAACTTACATACATACATACAAACTTACATGCATACAAACATACAAACTTACACACATGCATACAAACATACAAACTTACACACATGCATACAAACATACAAACTTACATGCATACAAACATACAAACTTACACACATGCATACAAACATACAAACTTACATGCATACAAACATACAAACTTACACACATGCATACAAACATACAAACTTACATGCATACAAACATACAAACTTACACACATGCATACAAACATACAAACTTACATACAAACATAAAACCTTACATAAAACGCTCGCTTATTTGTACTCAGTGACACCTTTTCCTCGAAAACGTCGTTTTTCACACTCATAACTTACAACGTTGTCTGGCAAGTTCTTCTGTTTTGTCTTTTCACAAACACTTTCAACTGTCTCCACTCTACAACTAAATTTCTGTCTTATAGACAGCAATCCATTAGACCCTATTATATATATATATACAGGCCTATATATTATATATAGACTACTATAGATCCTATTTATGTTACAAATGCTTTCACATATCAATAGTACATGTATCTGACCGATAGTGCTGTATGACACTGTTCTGATGCCGTTCGCGAGTATACTTCAGTCACACATGCATGGAGAAACGAACAGAGACATAGTCATTATGTACTGGGACAACGACCATGTATAGGGAATAGTCCTAAACCCACACTAATGACCCCTAAACTCAGACCAAGGAAGACGGCCAACTATAGGCCTATAGTCTACTGGATCCGCTAGCAGGCTATTTATAGTGTCCAAGATGATGGGTGATTATTATGTTTCAACTGTACTTTTTCTGTTATTCAGCAGTTGTCTGCTGGTCCTGCTGCTATTGAGGATAATAAGAATTTGACATGATCTACGGATAGTATACCTGCATGATTGACAGGTCTACCTGATGGGCTTCTCACCTAATAGATCTCCTGTGTGTTGAGGTAGTTTCAAGTTTCAACGAAGCGAACAGACATCCGAGGCCGACAGAACCTCATGCAACACTTGTTCTCCTCTTAACCTCTGCTGTTCCTTCGACTCACTATACGAACGCTTCGCTCTCCTAACAAGGTATCAGAGACAACGACATTCGGACATCAAGTAATCCTCGAAGAATAACATTATCACATAAGATCCTCGCACAATTTTCTACTTCTTAAGCCAATGACTAGTCTAGTTTTAAGCTTATCACTCAATTTTAGCCTTAAAATAGTGTAGTTAAGCTAATGTTGACGTAGGCTGTGTAAAGGACCTACGCTTTCTTAGCAATGAGGCACTGAGTGTAGGCCTATAGACGCCGCACACAGGCTGTAGCCCTGTGAGGAGAGCGAGCGCTTGCGTATGCGTACGTTCAGCTCATCGTGAATTCTCAGTCGTCTGAATCATGTCAACCGTAAAACGAATATAGGCTGCGAGAGGGGATTGGTCACCTACTTGGCCCGTGGCTGTGGCCGAAAAATCACTGAATCGTGACAATATACTCTATGCGAACAGTCGATCGTCACTCAATCCCACTGTCATGTGGGCCTCCGTTGGGCCTGTTCATCATGTCTACGGAACTGTTTTCGTTGTGATGTCATCGAAGGATATTATTATTATTATTATTAGACCTACTATTAGAAACATTTGAACATGAGGCGTGGTTAGTCAGTCGCCATTATAGATTTAGTCAGATCGACCTGCATCTTTAGAAATTTATCTCACATTCAAGGCGTTTAATTCTGACTGAAACATGTCGTAGGCTAATCGTCTCTTTTTCTTAGTTCGGTTGTGAACTACGATGTCTAAAGTTGCTACGTAGTAGGCCTATAGTGAGAGAATCCACTAATCAATACTACTAACTCCTACGGTGCCGCAGTTGTGCATCACTTGATGACACCGCAGTCTACAGAGATTTGCACTGATCCGGTCCAATTCCATGAGATATATGCATTGGCCTATATTGCGTCTATAGAGATTCTATGGCGCCTGTGAAACATGTCAAACATCCCTGTCGCTATATAGCCTAATTAACTGATTTTAGAATTCGAAAGAACGACATGTTCGTCTGCATAGGTTACGATCGTGATGCGCAGACACGCACTAATAGGCCTAATTAGGAAGCCATCCAACGAATTCTCGTCATTGACGTTTGACAGATAACGTGCAGATTACGTATAGGCTATACCTACGTACGTGGGCCATTTTGCTTTTGATGAAGAACGAAATCCATTCGAAGTAGGCATTTGCAATGCAAGCTTTTTATTTCTTCATTTGACACATAAAAATTATAGGAAACTTCTAAAGATGAGTGGAAATTTATATAGCGCCACTGTGAAGAACTAATCGGAGAAACTCACTAACTGCGATGTCAAATGTAATTAAGAACAGAATATTCATCAGGTAGCAAGCAGTATAGGGACTACTCAGAATCTCAGATATCTGGGAAAGTTACCTGTAGTAGCGAGGCTCCCGCACACACAATGCAGTCCCATTAAGGAACGGATGTCCACCACAATAGTAGGCCTATCCAATTGCTGCTGCATAGCTAATTTTCCTCTGTCACCTTTCCCGCTCTATAGTTTCCTGCACTTCCGCGACCTTCGCAGAATCAGCTCTATGACTGACTTTAAACTGCATCTTCTGTCACTACATTTGATAATAATTGTCCATACTAAATTAAGCTTGACTATTTCAAATTAATTGCAACTCGCTCTTCCTGTATTATAGACAGCACCCAAATAAACCGCCTTCAATCTATAGAGAATACTCTCGCTGGTATACTGGCATTTAAACTCTCATACACCATCACATCACAACTGTCCTAAAATCACTCAACTGGCTTAACTCACTCCACTGGCTTAAAATTCCTGAACGAATAGAATATACAGAGTCCTGTCACTTACCTACAACATACTTCAATCCTCCCAACCCTTCGATCTCCGGTCCAGTTGTTCACGGTCTTACCAATTCGTTCAACCCGCTTTCTTCCGCCCTAACACCTCCGTCCTTCCGTCACCTATAGCTCATCATAATAATTTGCAAATCGTTCCATAGCCATACAACTGTATGGTCCGTTTCTGTGGAATAAACCCCCACCACATAGGGGCCTCCACCATAAATGCAGGACATTTTTTTGACTTGTGTTTCATAATTGATTATAAAATATTTCAGTAGTGCGCAGTGAGAACATACACCATTTGACACACATATCTAAAAGTAAGAAATAGTTCAAAGGTCGGAAGTTAGTTTGCCTCGGGCGTGAAGTCATGTCAAATTAGTTGAACTTCACGTGCTTTCTTCTTCGCAAATTCGGTCACCAGGTCCTCAAAATTGATCTCACGCAGAATGTCAGCTTCTATGCTCATCAGAGCCATGTGGGACAACCGCTCATTTCCCATTATAACGTGCGAAGTCTGTTCTTTATCAGTTTCATTTTTGAGAATGAACAGAGCAGTTACTGATCATCAGCACCAGATAGGCCTTACATGAATTCGTACCCATCGCCGCCAGAGGGCTGGCATTCATCTGACGGCGATGGGTTCGAATCTTCACTGTCCACCGAGAGTCCTCGGTCACTCGATCGTCAAGTCCAGTGATACCCTTAGTGTTGGTCCATGCCGGGCTCAGTGTATTAATCGCCTAATTGTAGCCTTTCCATATCGCAAATAAAATTTTAACTGTAGGGCAGTGTTTAATCTAGTCCCCTTGCTGTCGGGGGGAATTTAGGGTTCTGGGGGTATCCAGCTTATTATAAAAGTTGACGACCGGGGGGGTAGTGACGACTGTTACCAAGAACAAGAGTTCAAAAATTTTCCACGAATTTTCGAGGGGGGTATTAACGAGAGTTTTCGGTTGAACAACGATTTTCAAGGGGTAATAACAACAATTTTCCAACAATATTCGAGGGGGTAGTAACACGACTTTTCCAAGAAGAATTTTCGAGGGGGGGTAGTATCAAGAGTTTTCCAAGACAATATTCTACAAAATTACATGTCTTAAATTTTTCTTCAGACAAAAATTTCATCTCTTTAATTTTTCTGGGGGAAACTCGATCCTGGGGAAGGAACTTTACCCCCAGAGACGTCTAGATTAAACACTGACTGTAGGGTTAATGTCTAATACGTAGGCTACCTCATTAAATCTGCATCAAGATGGAGACTCAATGTTCCTGGCTTAATCTGTATTTATGCCGCTGTTTGAATCCACTGGCACGGTGACAGACAGCAGGGTTAGAGCGGTTGAACTGTAACGCCGAGAGTACGGGTTCGATCTTCGTCCGGGGAGGTAAATATATAGGGACCGTGAGCAAGTCCTTCGCGCACAATTGCTCTGCAATATAATTGCATCTGCAATATAATTGCATCTGCGCTGCCGATGCGTGTGCAATTCTGAGCTTGGGACACCTTTGGAGTAAATAACTGGTGATCTAATATCGAATGATTGGCAGTGATTGTTATACTGTTAGTCTGTTTCTCCTTGACATGGACCTTGTAAGCAAGTTTTGCTCTTGTCGTGCTGCTGATAGGTTCATGTAATATTATGTCATAATATCATAATATCATATAGGCCTATTATGACATAGCCTAATATTACACGAACAAAGTCGTTAGCAGTCGATAGCTTAGCGACTGGTTGCGACTTGAGGGTTTAGCGGTTGGCGGCGGCGCCAGGTAGATAGGGTAAAAAATTGGCTCCAGGACAAAGGGACAATCAGGTGGCTGGTGTTTATAAACGGCGAGGGATATAAAAGGAATCTGGATATGATTAGTGAAAGAGCGCTGTGTTCCCAGTTTTATGCCTAAAGTGAGAGACTTGTGGAGAGATAGCAAAAGGTGAGATGTTGCAATTGGTCAGTTCATAGGATGGATTAGACATTTTGCCGTAATTATGTAGGGAGTTTGTTCTAGAGATGCGGAACCGCTATGGCTGTGAAGCAATTTGCAAATATTAGTGATGAGATGATGGAAGGGCGGAGAAGTGTTAGGACGGAACTCGGAAGAAAAGAGGGTTCAGCCAAGTGCATGTTTTAGATCCGTATACATGTCTGAAGTGACTAATAAGCCTACAAAATAACTGTGATTTAAAGTTTCTTCGGAAACTTGAAGAGTCACACCCGAAACATTGTAAAGCATGTTTTATTCATGAGAAATTAAATAATTATTGCGCTATATAGTCTAATAGTATTTCAGTTTGCAATAAGCTACAGCTTCAAGTTCAGTAGTAGTCTGCATCTGGAGCCCTGGCGGTAAAGAGTTTGTCTCACTTTCGGGCTTTCGGCCTTGCGGAAAATATCCTCTGACGTTGGGGTATTGCACAGGATGAACTGGATGAACTTGAGGCATTCATCGCCCGTGTAGGTCTGTGAATGACCCGAGACCTTCTCTAAGGAAGCTTAAGAGTGCTCCCTCACGTTCATGTTGACTTTGTCCATGGCGTGTTTTCGTTGACTCCCTGTTGCTTGACTCCGAGTCCCTTCCTTCTAATCTAGTCTTCTATCATTCTCCTTCTTATCCCTCGGCTCATTCCAGGGCAACAAAAAACAGGGCTTACGGGGTTTAACGCCACGCCAGAGACCCTCCTGCCTTACTAGGAGCTTACGGGGTTTTATGCCACGCCAGAGGCTCAGCAGGTCAAGAATAATAAAACACCACAAGTCCACAACACAGAGCCATAGCGCAACCATAACATGCATCTGAATCCATCCCATCTCCCCTGAAGCAGAAAAATCGCCGCCATGACAGCAAACTCACAAGCACAGTCACCTATAGAAACAGAGTAAAACAACGAAGGTTATTATTACACGTTACGACAGATAAATAGTATCATGAAGGGTAGTAATAAAATACAAGTCTCCCTCTGCAGCGGCCTTGTTGGTCGGCATCGCGCTGGCATACACCAGGAAGTTTTATGTTCCAGTCTCAAGTCAACCAGGTCAGCGATCGTTGTTGCGCTGAACTATCTGTGGAGATATGTAGGTGCCGCGCATTGTATCTTCGGTTCTTCCTTTTGGAACAGTCTTCAGCTTTACGCATGCTGCTGAATATATATCTTCATTTAGGAAACATTTGAAAAATGGCTTAAACTGCACTTCAATATCTAGATGAGTTAGATATGCATGCGTGCAGCGCCGTTGTGAGGTATACCTGACTAAAAGACGCTATATTAAGTGGCTGATGCAAACAACCAAACAGACATACATACATACATGCAAATAGGCATGCATACATGCACAGGCGTACATACATTAGGGTGATTCACGTCACCATGGGGAAAAAATTATTTTTCCTGATTGATCGACATAGTAGATAATTTTGTTCCTCTGGTCTTTCTTAACAATTCAGCAAAATTTTACTGTAATCTATGAATGTTTACTGGTCGCTCAATGCCTTGAAATCTAAGAGGGGTCTATTTGAAGAAAAAACGAAATTGCCATTGACGAGACACTGGAATGCACCAATACTAATTACATTGGGCAACAATCCTTTAAGCAAGAGTCATAGGCCATGCATAAACAATTAATTTCTACTTTGTTGTATATTACCATGAAGCCTTTTGATTTGTAATATTTTTTGTGAGCTGTGTTGTCATTGTAATAAGTAGGAATAATTTCACATATTTATATACAAAAGGTACAAATGCATGGTTTTTAGCCGTATAGGATTTGTATTACACTGTGTGAGAAAGAAAATTAAAAGCATTGTTTTAATACACTTTATGCTGAAATTTAAGTTTTTTAAATCTTCATTTCGTAAATGTCATTTTTGTGAGAATCCCATTTTTCGAAGTATGACTTAAAACTTTTTAAAAGATAATGAAAACTAGCTTTCAGCAGTTTATTCCTTTATGCGTCATTCTTATAGACCTAGCTGCAGCAGAATATGATAATGGCTTTATTTACTGCATTACATCTAGTAGTGTATATGGAAGAAAACTTTTGCACTTCTGCGACAAGGTTGAAGACTGAAGTCACGTTTATTGGGAAACCAGAAGAAACCCTTCCTATTAATGTAAGGCGACACACTATGCACATTTCTCTTTTTTTATCATCACAAGATTTTGAAGAAGACTGTCAGAGAGTTTGAATGCAATGATTATCAAGTTAATATGAATTTGGAACAAGGCTAGAATTCTTACAGCATTTTAAGATATATGTAAAAGCAAAAGGTCTAGTGGAGGAGTATAATTTGATCAAGAAAAGTAAAAACAGGGACTCTGAGTCACAGAAAAGCCAGATGCATTTGTTGAAAAGTGCATCTCATTTTTGATATTGCCAATTAGCAAACTGAGCATGTTCTAAAAATTGATGAGAATAAGTGGTTTTGGCAGATCAGCGAGAACCACGAAAGATGAGCATGGCTGATGACAAGGATCTTAGTAAGAAAGAGGCAAGAGTTGCAAAACACAAGATCAGACTTGAACCCAGGTAGAAGCATGAAATGCTAAGAAAATCAGCTGAAGGGTCTAGTTCAAGTAATCGGGCAACTAGGATTGCAAGAGCAGCAACGTGAATGATGACGAAGACGATAATGATGATGATGACGACGATGGAAACATGAATTTGGCTGATGAACGTCAAGATCGACGACAATGGAAACATGAATTTGGCTATGAAGTCAAGATCCCATTGTACAACAAAAACAGTTGAATACCCCTCCTGAAGATTTACAAGAAGATACAGCAGACAAAAACCTTACATTTTTCAAAGCAGAATCTGCATTGGATCACATAAACTTGTCGGACCTCGCTATCTTGGTAGCTGCCATTACTTAAGCAAACTGTTAATATGCGGATGAAGGCCCATTGTAATTTTCAACTGTTCATCGCATGCAATCATCTGTCAGCAAGACTAGATTATCTTTCAAGAGACAATTACAAGGAAGTGATGGAATTGTGGAATTCGAGGAGAGACGGTCGGTGATGGGATGCATCGTTTCAGACAGTCAGGTGCATTTGGCCACATGGATGACTAATGTCATTTATTGCTTGGAGACCAATATTTTTATAGATCAATCTCAATTGACTGCCTCTGAGAGAAGAAATGTCACTGCATTCTGTTTATTTGCAAGTAATATAAGCGTGAGAGCATGAAGAGCTAGTCCGGTGGCATCTGATACACCAGTTAATGACTTGCAGTTGAACAAGCAGATCAGGCAGCGGAGGATTCCTGGTGAATAATTCTACAATAAAAGTCTACAATTATTGTAGACTTTTTAAAAGACTTTTTAATCAATAGATGTTGTGAATGAATATCTGTTTTCTTGTGACTACCTCGAGTTACTACTTACTAATCAATCTATGATTCATGCTATTCAACGTTATTGTGTTTGATATATCATATGGCCACCACCTCAATTTGTAACTTGAATACGACTGTATGGAAACCTTTGTGCTCATTGAGCGACCTCTAAAATGCATTTGATTTTGAAATTTTTTATACAGAATTGATTCTGTACACAAAAGGAACAAAATTAGCAACTATGCTCATCAACTTTCTCAAAATATTTTTTTTAAATCACCCTAACATACATACATACATAGGGCCTACCTACATACATACGTGCATACATACATGTGCATACAAACGTACATACTTGCTTACTTTACATACATACATACATACATACATACATACATAGTATTAAACATACATACATATTATTACATACATACATACATACATATATACGTGCATACATACATACATACATACATAAGTATATACTTACTTACTTACATACTTACTTACTTACTTTACATACATAAATACATACATACGAACATACGTGCATACATACATACTAGGGTGTCCCAGAAAAAATTTTTTGTCGAAAGTCTTGGGTCTCACCAGCCAAAAAGTTTCTTTGGTAGATGACAATGTTTGTGAAAAATTTTCAATTTTTTCGGATGCTATTTAGGGGTCCCCCAAAGGGTCCTAACTTTAGTCTTCATTTTAACGTAAAATGCTCGTTATTTGCACGTGTTACAATCTGATTTACTCTTATAATCACAAAAAATTAAATTAAATTAAAGAATCCGATTTGGATGAACTTTTTATGGTTTGTTTGTCTCAACGAAAGCTACATCCAGGTAAAATATAGAATTAAATTCAGGGTGATTCAAGGTCATTTCAAGGTCGTAAAAATGAAATCTATCAAAAAACAAAGAAAAATGATAAAATCTCGGCCTAACACATTGATTTTTAAGTTTTGACCTTTAAATGACCTTGGATTGTCTTTTAGTACTCTGTATTCTGGAAGACTAACACAATACAAGGTCATTTAAAGGTCAAAACTTAAAATCAAGGTCAAATGACCATAACTCAGAAACACTTTAACGAAACAACATTTGGCTGATCTGCGGTCATATTTCCTTGCTTTTGACGTTTTGACCTTGAAATAACCTTGGATTCTGTTAGGCTTTTAGTATTCTGTCTTCTGGAATGTAGCCCTGATCGGTCTGAGCAAACAGGCAACAGAATAACTTAAATAGAGCAACATTTTACCGAGTAAATGTAATTTCCTCAAATATTTCTCTGAACTTGACCTTTTTGTCCTTAAAATAACTTTCGATCGTCTTACTTTGGTATCCTTGTTTCTTATCACAGGTAGCCCTTATCATGACGAGAAAGGCAAGAAAGAGTTAACCAATTTCAACAATTATTGGCCGAGATCTGATCATTTTTCTTTGTTTTTTGATAGATTTCGTTTTTTATGACCTTGAAATGACCTTGAATCACCCTGAATTTAATTCTATATTTTACCTGGATGGAGCTCTCGTTGAGACAAACAAACCATAAAAAGTTCATCCAAATCGGACTATTCTTTAATTTTTTTGTGATTATAAGAGTAAATCAGATTGAAACACGTGCAAATAACGAGCAGTTTACGTTAAAATGAAGACTAAAGTTAGGACCCTTTGGGGGACCCCTAAATAGCATCCGAAAAAATTGAAAATTTTTCACAAACATTGTCATCTACCAAAGAAACTTTTTGGCTGGTGAGACCCAAGACTTTCGACAAAAAGTTTTTTCTGGGACACCCTAATACATACATACAAGCACTTCTTGGATGACTATACAAAATCATGTCCTACCCTCATACTTGGCCCTTCCAGAGAAATCACTCAGATGATCCGAGAGACTGAACAACCCAACCGTGACGAACATCAAACGTTTCTTAGATGAGAGATCATCATCTGACAAAGATGCATGCAAAATGTTGAAGTTAGAAGAAGAAGAAAAAGAAAAACGAAGAGGAGAAGAAAAGAAGTAGGAGGAGGAGGAGGAGGAGGAGGAGAAGGAAGAGGTGGTGGAGAAGAGAAGAAGACGGAAATGGAGCAATAGGAGAAGAAGGAGAGGAAGAAGGAAGAGGAGAAGAGCAGAGGAAGGAGTAAGTGAGAATGAAGGAGGATACGAAGAAGAGCAGTCCCTTAATGGGAGGACTCTGTGAGCAGTTCCTTTAAGCGGCGATAGGCGTCGCCAGTATGTGATGTGGTCAAAAGAGTAAATAAACCATAGACATCATATATTAAATGTAAGATGTCTATGAAATAAACCTACCGCACAACAGAGATGTTACCTAGAGTAGCCAAACGTCATACCATCCTGGCGCCACCTATAGCAGCCATTTTTACAGAGTCCCCTATTGAGATAGCTTGAGAGATAGCTATAGATTATGATGGAGTGTAATTAAGTGACTTCATTAATTTTTCTTAGTCTCGGCATATGAGGGCCGACGGCCAGTCCTCTCCCTAGCCGTCTGATCTTCCCACAGAAGTGTACAGTCAGTGTACTCATTATAGCTGAGGTGGTGCGGATGCTAGAATTACTATGAATTACTAAGAAACCAACTGATAAGGGAACTCTTCAAAAAACATTGTTCGCGGACACACAGAAGCTGACGAAAATTTTCGAAGTTCTCTGCACACTTTTAGTGAGTTTAGCCTATGCCAGATCCTGACAAATTCATGTTGGCATGTCCAATAAAGGCAACATATATGACGTGGAAAATTCAAAAGGATTTCATACAAAATGATCGTCTGATCAACTAGTTATCGACGAAATACTCCAGCCCATAATCCGGAAAAACAAACCTTTTAGTGTAGGCCTAATAATCGATGAAACGACAGATTCAAGCACAAAAATGCAGGTTGCAATCAGTATTAGATACATAAATGACGAGAATGGAATTCCAGAAGAGAACCTAATTGCCATGATAGAAGCACAGTCATCAACTGGAGAAGCGATCTTCGATAAAATTCTGGATGTAAATGGGTTTGGATCTAAACAATTTGGTCTGTCTGATATGACGATGGTTCAGCGCTGCATTATATTATATCTATGCTGTTTACGCTGTTAAGTCTAGGAATCTGGAAAAACAATTTCTTCTTTAAGTTTTCATGACTTTAAATTGTCGTTCAGAAACAGCTAGCAAACAAGGGCCTAAAACGTACTTCATTTGACATGAACTGCTACAAAATGCGTTGGCTTCTGGGACTCCGACCCAAACCCCGCTGGGGAGCTTACGAGTTACGATGCTCCCCAGACCCTAGTCGTTACAGAGCTTCTCATTTGATAATAGAAGGCGATCTGAAAATCAATCGCGCTATATTGAATATAGGCGATCGATGCGCGGTCGACCTTGGGACCTTAATTGTGTACAGCGTAAATGGGTTTGGATCTAATATATTAGGCTATAGGCCTATATATGGTTGTCCATTAACTGCTGAAGTAGGCCTATACACACAAAACTTATTAACCGTCGATTAGTCTCCTTTGCTTGTCGATGCAATGTTGTATCAATCTTAGTCTGAACGTTCACAAGCAGTGTTTAATCTACTCTGGTTGCTGTTCCTCTTGGAGGGGGAATTTCTAGACTTCTCGGGGGTATCCAACATATTTGAAAAGTTGACCACCGGGAGAGGTAGTAACGAGAATTTTTTCCACCGAAAAAAAATTTCACCCATCGGTCCCTACGCTCGATAAATCCTGGACATGCTTCTAGGAAATTAGGCCTACTCTTAAATTTCTTTCACACTTTCTGTACTATTTATAAAATTTCATCTCTTTCATGATTTTCTGTAATTTTAACCTTAAACTCGCTTCCTTTTGCCATGGCAGGACGGAACTATAGGCCCCCCTTAAGCACTCGATCGCAGACGTCTAGATTAAACACTGGTTCACAAGTAATGTAAATTAGATAAAATAGTGGGCTGGTTCCAGGTTCCTCTTGAAGACTAACTCATCGAGCGCCATCGATTTACGGATCGACCAGACCTTTGCGTCTTCAAAAATGCAGTAGGCGAGGGTGGGGCTACCAAGGAGATCGATCACCTCAAATTAGAAGGTCTGAGTCGTTAGGCTATGCTGCCCTGCCATGTGTAAATTATACGGAAGCAATTGAGTCACCGATTTTAGTTTCTGAGCCAAAAATGCGAAAAACAACTCATGAGGCATCATGCCCATCGGTCTGAATGTTACTGGGCGTACAATTGGTTGATGCAGTTTTACGCATGGATCTGCTGTTTGCAAACATTTTCTAGCCTTGGTATGGTTTTCCAGTAGGCTCTGACAAAAGTACTTAAGAGAAAAGCAGACATGCTTCTTTCTGCCTCTGCTTTTCCGCCAGAACCACATGAAACAAATGACTGTTTAATAACTATTTATATTAGACGATTGTGTTGGACTTGCTTGGAAGAAATTAATGAACCAAAATGATACCGATATGTAATTTTAACCTTAAACTGGACTTGCTTCCAATACTTTTGCCATGGCAGAGGCGATGGAGCAGTATAGGGCCTAGGAGGAAGATTGCCTTAAGCACTCGCAGTTTCGCGCCTTCGGCGCTTGCAATCTGAGATCTCGAAGGAGTATGATATGAAAATAAACACCACAAAGACACAAGGAGGAAACAAAGTAAAGATTCTGGTAATTGGAACAAGTCGGAAACTTCTGTTACCTCACAAATAGGTCATGTAGAAATAAAGAGAAGAATAGCTATGGGAATATGCCTAAAAACAGAGGTTAAGCACAGTGAATTATCAAGTCTTAAACATTGTTCACGTGAGGCTTACCTTAAGTACGTGAGTATCGCCTGCAAACAATGGTGGACGATAAAGATCCCTGATAGGGATAATGGCCCAGTAATCTTTCTATCTGTTTTAACTCTTTTCTGATGGACAGTCGATCGACTGTTTGAAATGCCATTCTTGTTGATCATTCGACCTGTGGTCGGTCTGCGTCTTCAAAAATGCAGTTATTTCGACGAAACTAATTCGAATTTCAACTTTTCATTTGACATTTTTTGATGATTTTCTGTTCGAAACGGTAATTAATTGCGTGACACAATTTCCCTTACGTGCCCCACATATGATTCCTGTTCGTTTAGTGTCTTCTTTAACTGACTTCGTCAAACTTAGAATTTTTACTTAGGCTTAATTAATTAAGGCGTAACTTCAAATCGACGAGTTTCGATTATTTTCTGTTCAAATTGTTATAATCTCGTCTCGATCACCTCTTCCATGTCGAATTTCCAAACGAATCTCGACTCGTTTGAGTCGTTTCCATCGCAAGAAGATGACGTCATCGCAAGAAGGCTTTGTTTATTATAATATACGTCATCAGTATTATCAGTAGGCCATTGTTGTAATTCGCCTAAATCAAGGACGCTATATTTTCAGCGATGCCTGAATCAATTTACGGGCCATGGTTGGGTTACTCGTGTTTCTCCTATGTCCACGAAATCATTACCTGCACCTTATAACTTTTTCGTAACGTAGGCCTACAGTAATTGCAGGCGTATACTATCCGTATAGACGTTAGTCCCACCTCTTCAAGAAATCTTACCCTAATCCATTCACTTCGCCTAAGGCCTACTTCGCCACCTTCCAATTCCTCTCTTTATAAACACATGAATTACCCAATACCCACCCTCTGTCTTCTTCTCTATCCAGAGCTAGGTTGGTTCAATATCTGTTATCACTTGGCCTTGCAAGTTCTATATATATTGCTGCCCTATAGTGACCCTACCAACCAGCATGTCCGTAGGCTATAGGTGGGGTGGGGCCCATTATGGGCTCTATACGGGTTCAATATGGGAATATTAGTCAATCCAGGATTGACTACTGTAACTCAATACTCTATGGTCTGCCAAAATCCATCCTTTCACCGCTTAGGCTACCTCTGTTATCCACACTGCAGCTCGTCTAGTCAGAGAACCTTGGCCCTATAGAGATCACATCACCAACTCCCTTCAGCAATTACACTGGTTACCCATTCAGGCTCGGATATCCTTTAAAATCTGTCTTCTCATGTTCAAAAATAATGTCAGGTTCTGCTCCTCCTTAGGCCTACTTATCATCTTTAGTCACACCATATGTGCTGCTCTTGAATCAAGACGTGGATTGCGATCGGCTTCGAAAAGAGACTTCGTAATCAAAAGAACAAATCTTCAATTTGGAAACAGAATGTTTGAAGTAGCTGGTCCAGTTGAATGGAACTCTCTACCAGAACTAATCCGAAGATCATCCTCAATTAATATTTTTAAATCTAAACTTAAAACTTATCTCTTCTCTAAGTACTATGATTAGTAAGTACATTGTAACGCGTCCTTTGAGTAAGACTTTGTTTTATTAAGGCGCGTTATAAATGCAAGTTGTATGTTGTATTGTAATATTATTGGGCCTATGGGTCCTATTTGAGCTTTGTATGGGCATGCTAGCAGAGTAATATACGGTTCTACTGTTCTCGTTAATTTCATTTATACATCTAATTAATGTGAACGGTACCGTATTCATACCATTTTTATGAGTTTTATAATCCGAAAAAATGAAATCTGAAAAACAAAAAACAAAACAAACTTTTTATTTGGAGAAAAAAATGTTTTTTCCACCCTCTGCTGACGAAGAGCGGTGAACTCTTAGGTACGATATATAGCTCTGGCTGTGTTTACGTGGCCACAGTCAGTGTGACCACTCCTTAGGATTCTTTCCAAGATCTTGGGATTTTTTGGGTCGACTTGGGATCTGGGATTTTGCATATCAATCTTGGGATTTTTCTAAGGTCTACAAACTAGTTTTTACAACAGTGGCAGCGAATCAGATTAGAAAAAGTCGCTTAGTGGGTCTGTCGGAAAGACGTTTATTATTATTGCTACTTGTAAACATTGCAATTTGTTAATTCATTGTTATGCTCTGGTTTTTTTTCTTTGTGAGTTCTTAGCTAGGCATTTTTGTGAATAATTGTGATTGTTAAAACGCATTTCATATTTCATCACAACCTTTTCGTTCTCAGTAACTTGTGATTTTTTGGTACACTTTTGGCCAATCTTGGGATTTTTGTGGAGAGCTTGGGATTTAAGAAACTAAAGAGTGGTCGCACTGGCCATAGCAGCATTTCTTTTGATCGTCGTCCGGACATCCGGTCGATGGTCGGTTGTCGTCAACGTGTAATGTTTTATTTCGTGGGATTTAACGGAGCAGAATAACCAACTGTTCTGGGGGCTTTTATTTTGCATTCGTCTTTCATTTACTGTTTCTCGGGTTTTAGGGTAATGCCGTGCTTTCATATTGTCTGACTTCTAGTAGTAGTAAAGTCGTCAGCATGAAACGGAATTTATTGCGAACGTTCTTCAAGTGGCTGCCATGGACTCTCGTCATCTTCTTAGGCTTCTACATCTACGTTGTAGCCCTCTACTTCCTTTACTCCAACCAACAGAGAGTCGTTAAATACACAGAAAACGACAACCATCCCGTTCACGACCACCCAGTCGTCGAAGTGCCTGAAGGGTTAGATTCTTGGGAGAAAGTTATGCAATTCCGACGACTACGGTATGAAAAAGCTCAGCAACGCTCTCCAGACATTAAGGGTCCTGGAGAGGACGGGGAGGCTGTGTTTCTGACCGCGGAAGAACAGGCGGAAGCGGATAGACTCTTTGAAAAGGAGACTTTTAATGTTATAGCTAGTAACAAAGTATCGATGGACCGGAGAATTCGAGATCTACGGCCGAAAGAGTAAGTCAAAATGATATATGTATATATGGTGTATGCATGCATTTACTTATGTTTATATACATACAGTGAAACCTCATTAATACACAGACAATTGGAGTTATGCCATTGGAACCACGCATTATGCGTGTATGGCTTAACGAGTACCTGCTAGGTAAGGCAGTAACGTACATGTATTGCCTACCTTTGCACAAATGTGTACTCGGCAAATCTCAGAGCATCATTATTTGCTAAAAATTACCTTTGCGCTGCTGATTACAAATACATATGTATTTTTGTAAATGCAGAAGAAAACCTGTGACGTTTACCCAAGTCATGAATAATGGTTGCCATGGACAACAAGAGACAGAGGGGAACAGACATGTCTGTTGAGGTAGTGCATCAAAAACTTCAACGTACCTCAGAAGGGAGAAGGGCAACGATTCCTGCAAATAGCAAATAAAGGTTGCCATGGATGAGAGAGACAGACAGACAGACAGACAGACAGACAGACAGAAGAGCCGCCATGTTTGATGAGCTGCTGCCAAAGACTTTCTTCTTTGGTTTGGGCGATGAAAGAAACAGCTTGACAGCTGTGCTAATCCAGTTGCCAACAAAGGAGTCCGTGTTCATCGATGTTTGCTGATGGAGAGGGGAAACAACAAAGTTGTTGAAGGTTTATTTTCTGCCTGTTGTCCATGGCACCATAGCACCTTAGCAGCGCACCATTCCCCTTCATGAGGGGGACACAACAGTCGTAGTTGGATAATTTTGATGTACTCTAAACCTTGTTCCTTGAAATACTGAATCAGCATCTGTCCTGCATTGGGAGCATCTGATTGTGAAATTCCATGTCGGTTTTCAGCAGCATTCTTAACATTGTCATCGGCCACTACATTAGCAATATCATTTACATTAAAGTACCATGTGTTAATGATTTGTGCATGTTAATCTCGTGGTGTTGGGAGGCACGATGGCACCACATGTAAACTTTACTCGCGGGTTATTGGTCCGTGCGTTAACGGAGTTTCACTGAATCTTTTTATATATGTGGACTTTGTAGAGAGCTTCTTTGACCTTCTCAGAAGCATGTTGCGTATTGACCATGATGAAGGAGGTACATCATTTCAGACATACACACAGCTCTATTAATATGCAGGGATGGTACCAGCCAGCAATTCAAGAAAATTTTTAATTTAATTTTTGCCATTAGAGTGCTACTTGTATATAGTTAGATATACCAGCTATACCAGAGTTTCAGTTGTTTGGTCACTACTGAAGCTGCACTTTTGAGAGTGATTGGAATTCTTGTATCTAGAACTTTGGCAGGAATGAAAAGATGGATTTTCATAATCCAGGATCAGCAGCTGAATATTAAAGCAAGTAAACAACAGTGGTAACATATCTGCTTACACAGTTTTTGTGGCATATAATAATTAATTATTCTGTTGTTTGAATTTTCAACCTGTGTGAAAGGTTTACTAGTCATTTGGAAAAGTATCAGCTTGAATGCAATGTTGTATCATTCTGTACAACACTTGTTTAGACACTGCAAAGCCATGTAATCCCAAGATCAAAGATAGGTGTCAGTAGTTTGGTAAGCTGCAGCCTTGGTATCCGATTCCATTTTTGAGCTGGTTGTTGGATAATAATCATTCAATGGACCACATGTTTGATTGATTGATTTTTGTTTATTTGGTAACCATAGCAGAACAAGTTATAAACCATTCAGTAACATTGGCAAACAAGTATGGATACTCAGGAGACCCAAAAGGGGCCAAAGGTGCTGCTGGTCAGGGCCACCTGACCAGTGAGAGTTATTATATGCACTCAGGCCTAATAAATAGTTAGTTACTGACAAGGACAAAGTATGTTTCAGCTCACAAGTTTGACAATTAATTCCTATTGATCCCAGAAAAGAGAATTTTTTTATTCTGTATGCTTTTGCTTGACTGATAACTGTTGACTGCAACGTAAGCCAGTGACAAAGTAAAGCAAGCTACCTAAAATAATCATTATGCTTGTCTGGCTAGGTTTTGGGTATATAATTCATGGCCTGGGTACCGCTCATCGGGTGGGTATTTTGGCCTCTGGGTGCCTGCTGATAGTCCTAATCAAATGATCACTTAGTTGTGGGGACAAACACAGCTACAGCAATCCAAGAACAGGGCAGCTTTTTAATGATGGAGACATTGAACTGATTAAGGCACTTATGATTAGAGAAAATTTGAAAGGATTACCGGTAGTTGCCTTTTGTCTGTCAATTGTGATTCTACCTCAAAATAGTCTTCTTGAAGTGGTTCGGTTGAGTTAAAACTGGAAATGGAGGATGCCTTGCTGAACCTGTAAATGGTTTTCTCTCTTCCCATGAATAAGTGTGACTGGATAACAGCCAATAACATGCATATTGTTTTATTTAACTCTAGATGTAAAGATATTAAATTTCCTGAGAAGCTGCCGAATGCAAGTGTCATCATAGTATTCTGCAATGAGGCTCCATCCGCTTTACTACGAACAGTGCACAGTGTTATCAATCGATCTCCTCCTCATTTGCTCCATGAAGTTGTCTTGCTCGATGATTTCAGCGATCGACGTAAGCCAAACCTTGTCAATAATTTTGAGATTTATTCTATTAAAATGATGTAGCATTTTAGCTAAATACTTACAAAATATAACTCTAAAAATATGAAAGATCATGAAAGGTACTTCAAAAATAATGTGTTGATCCAAAATATATTGATATCCACAGTGTCACTCTGAGCTTAAAGTATATGATATCTGTAATGTCCAATTACATTACATTGTAATTATTTAAGTTTAAGAGTCTTGCAATCTTTGTCATTTTGCATTAGTTTGTGGAGTCTTTTTCTCACAAAAAATGACTAAGAAAAATTTAAAAGGAGAAATGCTGTTGTTGCTTCCTGTTGATTTTTTTGTGTATTACTTATTGCTTTTAGCTGAACTGGGAGAAGACTTGGAGAAGTATATTACTGATGTTTGGCCAGACAACATTGTGAAGCTTGTTCGAGCACCCAAAAGACTTGGCTTGATTCGAGCACGGCTGGCTGGAGCAGATGCAGCGACTGGCCAAGTCCTTGTTTTCCTTGATGCTCACTGTGAAGTGAACGACCAATGGTAAACATCATGATTCATTCTTCAGGACGATTGGATTAGTATCATATCGTATCTAAAGATTTATATAGCGCCTCTCTCAGAATAACTATTCAGAGGCGCTCTTGGCATGTGGATTGGGGTGGATGGATGAAGGAAGTCAGCTGGTGGATTTTATGGTTATCAATGTTTTTACTAAAGTATTATTGTTAGTCATAATCTTAATGATTATAATAATGATATAAATAGCAAAGATAAATGTGTTTGTTTTAGGCTGGAATATATTTTGGCTCGAATTGGCGATGATCGTTCACGTGTGATTTGTCCGATGATAGATGCCATAAGTGACAAAACGCTCGAGTATTCAAGTAGTGGGGGCCTGGCAGTTGGAGGATTCACGTGGAGTCTGCATTTCACCTGGCGAGGACTCTCTGAAAGAGAACAGAAAGAAAGAAAGAGTGATGCTGATCCAGCCAAGTAAAATTTTAGATTGAATCTAGGGCTGTTAGCGATTATATTTTTTTAATAGTTAACTATTTAAGAATTAACGATTAATGAATCATTAACTTCTGCAGTCCTAGATTAAATGTATTCTCCAATAAGTAGTGACAAATACAAAATTAACATTATTCATTGTTTATCTTTAATACTGTTATGAATATTTATTTATTACTTAGTAGTTGTTTGTTCATATTAGTCTTGAATAGTATTTATGTGGTAACTTACTATTACTCTGTTTGCACTAACTTTACTATCTTGACAGTCTTCGAAGATTAGCAACATTGTGAAGATTTTAAAGATTTTCTGCTAGAAAGACTGAATCTCTTCCACTCTTTCCGTCACTTTCTTCTTAGTGTCAGAGTCCACGTTTATTGCAGCAATGCTATCTGATTGACTTCATATTCTGGCTTCGTGCATCTTGTGTACAGCACTTGCCTATTTTGTATGAAATGGAATAAACCTTCATGTGTTCAATGTCTGTAAATGATTTAAGAGATACATTTTTTACTGTGGACAATCCAGTGATTGAATGATAACATCTTGGTTACTATATTAGTAGTAATAATACTATTACTAATAGCAGTGCTGATTTCTTAACACACTACGTATCTAACTGTTGATGGTGCGTGCAAATGCACCGTAATCAGCATGTATCTGGCTTTTGCTTTTTATGTTCACTGAATTGCTATCATTCAAGTTTAGATGTGACTATCTGCCTGTGAATAATTTATTAAGGGAATTTCTTCCCAATGCTCTTGCTGTGCCTTTCACCAAAACAGTGTTGGTTTCGCAGACATTCTTTGTAGCTGGTTTGAGTCTTGGGAATTCACTGCCCAGTTGTGTGTGTTCTGTCAGTTCTTGACTGTCATTCAGAACCAAATGTTAAACTCATAGCTTGCGTATTCTCTGTTACTTGACTTCTGGTTTCTCTGACTTATTGGATTTCAACGTGACTTCTGTAATGGACTCTGACTTTGACTTGAAGCAATCAATTGAGGCTTCAAGTCAAATTGTTTCTGTGTGCATTATGATATTATAACATCGCTATAGAAGTCTTTAGGTTAGACTAGAGTGCATTAATTTGCATGAAGACTTGTGGTTAAAAGATATAAAGAAATGTATTTTATCCTATCAGTATTAACAGTGTGGTTGCTGAATTCTTGTTTAGATCTCCGACGATGGCTGGAGGTCTTTTTGCAGCTGATCGAAGCTACTTCTATGAGATTGGATCATATGATCCGGGAATGGATGTCTGGGGTGGAGAAAATCTGGAAATATCATTCAGAGTATGGAGCCCTGTCTTTACATTAATATCAAACTCAAGGAAAGGTTATTCTGACCTCTGCATAAGAGTAAATGATCATAACATTGGCTGTGAATTCAGGACTTATAGCGCAGCTTTAGTTGCACAATGAGTTAAATCGAATAAGAACGTTAGAAAACATGCACAAAAGGAAGTTTTTCAATATTGGAAGAGTATTTGGCAGTGTTCTCACATCTGTTTTGTTTGATTATCTGCTGTGGTAGCATTTACATGTTTACGGCTTTTCAGTGGCAGAAGGTTCAGTGACTTGATTTGCTTCTGTTAGATTTTCATAAATGTTGTTAACAGAGGAGTGTCCATTCAGACCATGTAGTGATTTCTTTGTGGTGCTATTTCATTGCTTCTTGAACTGTTGCAGTGGATGTTGCGCAGCTTCATTTCTCCATTGAATTGTTTGCCTTTGCTTTTCTAGACGTGGATGTGCGGTGGCTCAATGGAGTTCCTGCCATGTTCCAGAGTGGGTCATATATTCCGTGGAGCTCATCCGTACACTTTTCCTCGTAAGTTGGTGGTCTGTTATTTTGTTAGCAGCCTTTATTTGGCTTTTATTGCAATCTGATACTGAGAAGAGATGATACATTCTTATTATTTTTAATTCTGCTGCTAATTATTTCTTTCGTTTTATTTGAGATCATGTTCTTGGACATTTGTATAGCTCCACGTCAGGGAAAGTGCTTCATGATGCTCTAGTATTGTAGTGGGTGTCAGGATGATCATGCACTTTTTGTAATTCACTTGTACTAGCAGTTAAATATTTGTGTCAACATGAAGAAGATGTTGATTGACCAAGTAATCATTGGAGCATAGGCGTAGCTACATGAAGGCAGGAGGAGGCAATTGCCTCCTCTTGGTTTTTCCATATAGTGGAGTTTCAATTGATCAACGACGCAAATGACCAGGATTTTGGCAAGTTGCCTCCTCTTGAATTGAAGTGTCGTGTTTCGTTGTTAGGCGCCTGTGTTCGAGAGGTCAAGTGGTAAAGTGGGAAAATATAATCTAACGACTAAAAAAAAAAAGGTCATCCGAGTTTATAAAGAAAGTCTTAAAAGGCGCCTGTGTTCGTTCGAGGTAAAGTGGGAAAAAAAAGGTCATCGGATTTTTAAAGAAAGTCAAAAGGAAGGTCATCGGAGTTTACAAAAGTATAAAGGTGTCATCGTCGGAGTTAAAAAATTTAATGTCTAAATGTGAAGTTGCCTCCTCTTGAATTTAAGTCTGGCTACGCCACTGCATTGGAGGTGTCTAAAGATGTGTAAATACAGCTTTAGATGTAATACAACAGAAAATGTGAAAAAAGCTCTACGTAATTAAAGCTTCTTGAAACTTGTTGAATGTGTTTACTGTTTTGTTAGACTGAGATCTGATTGCGTCACTTGTCCACATTCTTGACTTGAGAAATTTGTGAAGACCTGTGGAATATGATCAGCCTTAAGGCTTTAAATAATTAAAAATCAAAGATATGATATGGGATTGGAAAAAATTAAAGCCAATATTATTTGATGATGTGTTTATAGAGAAGGATACCCATGGTTTGAACTCAAAGCGTCTGGCTGAAGTCTGGATGGATGAGTATAAGCGCCTTTATTACCTCAACCGAAAAGATTTGGTCGTAAGTTTCAGCTGAACTAATTTTGTATGTGGTTGTGAAACATCTTTTAAAATTTGAATGCCATAAGATCTCAATATTATGTGCAATATTTACTTCTCTAGTTACTGAGCTCTTTTACCTGTGAATTTATTTGTGTATTTGAATGCTTCTTTTAAAACCACCTCTAAGGTGTTGGAACATGGGTTTTAACAGGTCTAAAGAGGTTGTGTTAACACTTTAACGCCGAGACTGTAGTAAAAGGGACTGGGATACAAATGCAGTAATCATATTCTTTCAACGATACAAGCTTAATCAGGAATGGAGAAATTAAGAGTAACACAGCCTGTGAGTTTGCTGATGTCTTGGCCATTATCTACGAATATAAATTAAAGCTTAAAAAATTGCTCCTATATATGATGCAGACATCAGCTTACACAAAGAAAAAGTTGTATAAGATGTGAATTTCAGAGTTGAGATTCTATGATATAAGTTAAGAAAAAAATGAATACAGTGCATGAAAATCCAATTTACGAGATGTTATGTTGTATGGTAACAAAAAATGGATCTGACTCTAGTGTTTCAAAAGATCCTATGTCTGTGTTTAGAATCAAAACTTTACAACTGCACATACTAATTTCTACTAATTTCTCTCTGTAAGCTTTGATGTTTCTTAAATAAGATATTTTGTAAATATAAACTGAGAAATTTTTGCCTTGTGAATCCTGTAGTTTGTTTGTTCTATCTGAAGCTTTGGCTTATGGATCAAGAAGTTTTTTGATAGCTCTGCTCCCTTTGTCACCGAGTATAAGTTTATAATTGTGGTTGTGTGACTGTATATATTTTGCAACAATATGTATGTTCAAATTTATTTTGCAGTGTCATTACTTGGCCAGTAAGTTGGCAATTAATAGTTCCAAGAGTTGGTTAAATTTTCCAAATTACAGCAAGAATACATTGAATATGTTTCTGACATTTGTAACAGAACTGATATTGATTTGATTGTTATCTTGTGATAGGACAAAGATGCTGGAGACATCTCGGGGCGAGTGGCCTTGAGGCAGAAACTTGAATGCAAAAGCTTTAAATGGTTTCTTGACAATGTCTACCCTGAGAAATTTATTCCTGATGAAAATGTTCAAGCTTATGGAATGGTGAGTTGTGGCATATAGAAGTTAATGTGTTACAAGTGACAAGTATCTAATAGTTTTCCATAGACCTGAAATTGTGAAATGTCATGAAAAAGTTTTCATTCTCTAAAGTTATTGATGATAATTGCTATTGTGATGCTGTGTAGCTAACTGCAAATATAAATGTAGAAACCAAAAGTGCTAACATTTTAGACTGTCTGGGCTTTGTTTGGGTGTAATTGCAGGTACATCTGATTTGATTGAAACTGTCATTCTTGTTGCTGGTTACATTTTAGTGCAGAATTAATGTTTTAAATTTTACCCAGAGTAACAATGATCCATCAGGATCATTGGGCAAAGATGAAAAAAACTCTTGTCATTGAGGGAAGAAGACTTTTGAATGGTTAGAACCTGTGCAGTTTGTTATTGTGATTATTCTTTTAGTAACACAATCACTTGTTCTATGTTGCTTATTTTATTACATGCTAATAAATATCATGTTATATTAATTGATAGGTCAGAAATCCTGCAAGTAACATGTGTCTGGATACTTTGGGCAAAGATGAAAAGAACCAATTCAACGTCGGCTTATTCTTCTGCCAAAATGGCCAGAGTGCCATGGAAGTATGCATGCTTTTGAGTTCTTTTATATAGTTTGCGACACAGTAGGATAAGGCCCTGACTGAAGAAATTGTAAAGCGTTACATTGTGCATCATTATTGCATTTCATAATGGCACATCTGGGTATGACATACATTTGTTTAATTTTGTGATTAGCAACATATTTTTTTAAGATATGGCAGTATAAGTCAGGCAGCAAGACTTCCAGCTGCAGAAGCACTTGTAACAATGGCTTCAGATATACGGTAGTGCTCACTAAACAGCCACTGAGGCTTACTGTTGTTCTCAGTTGGCCACATCTTTTAGTAAACTTAATAGCTTCTTAAACTGCATAACTTGTGAGCTAAAGTACCAAAGATATTGTTTCTTGAAAAAAGTTGTCTGAATTGCAATGAATGGTGTACTGTGCTCTCATTATAATACTGAGAGTTCAGTTTACCATTATACAGTTGAACTTTGATAAGTCTTCAAACTTACGGTTTTATCGAATCAATGGCCCAGCCACAACTTATGCAAACTCATGCTAATATAACTCTGTTTTGTTGAACCTGCTTATATCGGATCTCGCTTATTACGAAGGCACTCTACAGTCCTTATCGAACTGTTGACTGGGTGGAAAGACTAAGCTGTTTTGGGGGCAGTCACACCACTGACACCAGCACCAATTGCATCCAAAGTGTTGAAAGAGTTAATAGTTATCAGACAGTTATAGAATGCTAGGAAACTAAAGATGGGCCTATGTAGCCCAGTTGGCTACACTGGTTAGAGCATACACCTCATGCACCTCTGTGCATTAGGGTGCTGGCTCCCATGCCAATAGCAACAGGCAAAAGACAGAGAATAGCAACTTCAGAGATTTTAATATTGTGCTATCATAGTCTGTAAATAGGGACTTTTAGACCACTGCCCATTCAAGCGGGCTGTGGTGGTCGAGCAGGGTCGAGGCCATTTGGTCAATAAATAAAAATTCCATTTGTTTAGAGTCAGATAGAGCTTGACGTGAATATCTATTTTGCTTATTTTATATTGAACCGTTAGTGATGGTCCCTTGATATAACAAAGTTATGTTGTATCGAACATTATGCTTCAATGAGGTTTTGTTTCATTGTTATGCTGAATGAAAGTTGGGATCCACTCACACATTGACTCTTCACACAGATCTCTTACACTGTCCAACTCAGGGTGATCTGGTTGACCCCATGTCACGTACTTCCAAAATGGAAAATGGAAGCTTTGCCACAGTTTGCCCATCATTCTGGAGCTGGTGTCCATGCAGCCTGTGACATAAGCTTCTTTCTTTTTGATGTCTCTGTTTTGTCAGCTGTTGAGGACCATTGTACATTTCATCATGGTTTTGGGAACACTTCTGATGAGGTTTCTTGAAGAGGTGCCATTCTAATCACGTCATATTAGCTTCTGTGCTGTAGTGATGGTGGATATCAGAATGCCTAGTTTATCTAAACATTTTCCCAGTGACTTGAGTTATTCCTCAATCTAGACTGAATTAATAAATTTCTGCACTTAAGAAAATAAACCATGACAACAGTTTGGTATAAAGTATTGTCAGCTGTTTGACATACAGTATGTCACTCTTTCGTGAGTGATGTGATGAATTTCTCACATTCAGTATGTCACTTGTGTAAGAATGATGTACCGAGTTACATGCCAGGTAACTGTAAGCATTTGAATTGCAGGTGTTTTCTCTGAGTAAAACGGGGGAACTGCGACGAGAGGAGGCGTGCATGGACTCACAGGGTCAGGCAGGTCAGCCAGTTGCCATGATGAATTGCCATGACCAGCGAGGCAATCAAGAATGGAAGCTAAATCGAGTTGGTATTCATTTTTTCTTTTAAAATATAAAGTCTTATACAATTCAATGCAGCTGAATAGAAAGTCTTAAACAATTCAATGCAGCTGAATAGAAAGTCTTAAACAATTCAATACAGCTGAATAGAAAGTCTTAAACAATACAGCTGTATTTGATATTGCCCTCTTTCCAAAGTTGAAACGCGCATGCGACCATACGACAGAGCAATGATGGCGTGAGTGAAGGACTTGCTGAAAGTCCCTACATGGTGACTGCCTTGAGTAAGCATTACTGGTCGAGCACTCTAACCGATTGGCCACCGTGAATGTCTTTGTGGCACCAGTGACCGCAGTCAAACACATTGTCAACTGATGATTTGTTTAAAATGGCTTGATTACATATTAATATTGGCATCAGTTGATATCTGTTTAATTGCATTTGCTCTGGATTTTCCATTAATTCATCTGTAATAAATATGATTGTGGTTGTTGTGCGTTGTTCTTAGGAGACGGGAGCCGTCATCCACTCCAGTGGACTCTGTCTTGACCGAGCGGAAGTGAAGAGCGGAGGCGATGTCATTACCAATCCATGCACTGGATCAGATTCACAAAAATGGGAGTTTGAACATTATTTATAGCAGCACAACAGCACAAATATGTATATCAGTATATAAATATAGTATATATATATATTGATACATATGTGTTATTTTCCTAACTAACTGTAAATGTATATATGTGTATATATATATAAGTGTGTGTGTTTGTATGTACAGGTAAACACAGCAAAGGTATAATAAAATTCCATGTGCTATTGGCTGTAGGATATCCTTACAGAAGAGGTACAGTGAAACATCGTTAACGCACACACCATTAACACGGTCGTTAGGTTTACACACACTGCCACCATGCCTGCCAACGCTACAAGATTAACGCATTGGCATGATTAACACATGGTAGTTTAATAAAATTATAGCGCTAATATAGTGACTGACAACGACATTGAGAATGCTGTTGAAAAATTGCCACCAAATTTTACATACAGAGGTTCGAAATGTGGCACAGACACACACTCGGCATCTCAAGAAACCGGCCATGGGACCCGGGGAAAGGCAGAAACCAGCCTTCGACAGCCTTTGCTGACCTATCCATCGGAGCACATGGATTCCTCAGCAAACATTGACGTGCATGGACTTCTTTGTTGGCAACAACGTTGACACAGCTGTTGCTCTCTTTCTTTCATCGCCTAAGACCAACAAAGTCATCAAACGTAACCTGTATTCGCTGTCTTTCACCTGTGGCAAGCTTTATTTGCTGCTCACACTCGTTGCTCAGTGCATATTTTAACTGTATAACTTCCAAATAACTTAGGATTTGCCCCAGTAGTTTGATGATTTGTCCCAGGTAATACTCTACTTTCAATGATAGTTTCCAATAACATTGAAAGTAGAGTAGCAGATTTTGTCCCAGTAGTCCAAACCCGTTAAAATATGCACTGTCGTTGCTGCCTTTATCCCTTTTGAGGTACTTTGAAGTCTTTGATGCACTGTTTCAACAGACAATTCCACTCCTCATCATCCATGGCAACCATTACTCGCAACTCGAGGCTCATGGAAGCCTTTGATAAACTGCCTTTTGTAAAATAATTATTGTTTATTTTGTGTTTTCTTCAGCATTTGCAAAAATGCATGTGTATTTATTCTTACCTATGAATGATGTTTGAGGTTGGCCAAGTTGACATTTGTGCAAAAGTAGGCATTACTGCTATGTATATACCCATTACTGCTCCACGCACATGTAACATATGGTTCCGACAGTGTGCCTCTCATTGGCCGCATGTTAACGGTGTTTCACTGTATATTATGTAAAAAGAGTTGTGTATGTTCTTACACACATAAATATGCTTATGTAAATTGCTTATTACGGTAACTTGTGTAATAAGTGAAGTCTTTTGCAGTAAAGGGGCTTGCTGCATGCTGATAGAAGAGCTGACTTTGCAGTGATTGTGTTATTAAGTGATTAAATGTTACATGTCGCCTCTCTCCCTACCACGTTACAGTCTGAAGTCATGTAAATCATTCTGTCAGCATTGAAGGTTTGAATTCATACATACCAGGACTTCCAGAACATGGACAGGCAGATTTTTTATTCAGGAAAAAAGAGTGTGAAATTGAAAGCGAGGTAAAATGGTCAGATGAATGCGTGTTAGTGTAGAACAAATTTGTAGTTGGAATAGGTGCAACAAGTGGGTGCTTTAAAACGAACAATAAGGAATTTGTTATCTATGGCTGACAGATGATGTTTATTAGATAAAAATATTGTTCTGCAATACTGAAGGAAATAGTACCTTGACAATAAAGGGAAAGAGTGGGAGAGAGAATTAACCAAAGCAGGGAAGGACTTGCAGGCAGATGATTCTAGAAACCAGTTGTGCCTCGAAAATGCCTAGGATTTGGATATGAGAGTAGAATGTTTAGGCAGCAAGTCAGCTGATGAGAGTGAGCTTATGGAATGGTATCTAAGCTGACTTTGCTAGTAGGTATTTTGCTACTGCTAATTACATGTAATAGGAAACTAGAAACCACATGTAGCCACATACTGCAAAGTCAAGATGATCTTTAGATCCGGTAGTTTGTGTGAAGTTAACTGAGGTTTCACGTTTTCAGTGTATAGAATATATTTTACAATACAATACAACTGTATTGGATATTACCCTCCTTCCAAAGCTCAGAAGTGCACACAACCATACGACAGAACATCAATAGCGCAGAGCAATTGTGCACAGAGGACCTGCTCAAGGTCCTTACACAAGGTCTTTGGGTGAGGCTTGAACCCATACTTTCCATGTGACAGGCCGAGCACTGCAGCCAATTGGCCACCATGCCAGATATTTTAGAGTAATGTTTTCAATTTGTTTGGTTTCTTTTAGCTTTTTTAAAGTTTTATAATTTAATTTGTTTAAGTAAAATTCAGAGTTGCCAGCATGTGAAGGCAGTATGGTTTGTTAGATTGGTTGAGGTCTGATCTCATAATGTGATAACTGCCAAAAAAATTAAAAATCTAATTTTTGTATAGTGTTTTTCTTTTGTTCTATAAAATTTAATTATTCCCAGATAATAATGACGTCTTTCAGTTAAGGTTTCGTGAATGAACTTCACATTTTGTTTTGCCATAGAAATGTTGATATTACGGTAAGTACAGTTAGATATTGTAAAATGCAATCCAAGAGCATGGTTGTTAAGTGCAATGTGAATTGTTTAGTGTTAAGATAACACAGGCTGTGCATTATCACGTAGCACAGGTCTAGATTGGGAATCTGTCTGTTATGTAATATATCTGATTTTGTTATTGGTATATATTCATATGCAAATTCATATATTCGTTCTTTATTGTTGAATGAGAACTGGAATCTGTGGGCTGTAGGATCTTGTTGTAGTGCATTTGTTTGGTTGCTTTCAAATATTCCAGCATGAACATTCAGATATTCAGATGTGGGCATATCAGCAACAGAAGCAATGTAAAGTATCAATCTTTTTTTGAGTAGATAATTATTTTGGCACTGGTTCAATACTTTAATATCAATATGGCCTGCCTCTTTCTCAGATTTATCATCTTCAGATGACACATTACATTTAAGATCCTTCTGCTGATGCGTAAATGACTGTATGACTTCTTGTGCTCTGTCTTACCTTAGAGAACTATGTATTTCAGTTTCATTCATACTAAGCCATAAATAATCTCTTTGCTCTGCAACACAGGGTGATCTGGTTGATCCCCGTTGCATACATCCAACATGGAAGCTTCTATGTGTTCCGGTTTCTTCATTCTGGAATAGGGTTCGATGCATTTGGCGACACGAGCTTCTCATTTCTGTGCCTCAATTTCACAAGCAGTTGAAGAGATTATTTATTCAACTGTGGTCATGTATTGTCAGATTGGGAGCATCTCTGATGGGCTTTACTGAGCAGGTGCTATATAAATATGCACTTAAAATCACAAAATTACCAATTAGTTTGACAAATTATTTGCGCTCTATTCAAGTAGGTATTTGACAGAAGTGACACGAGGGAAAATTGGCATCAGCTGGTGAATTGAGTTGATGCTTAGAGCCTGTTAATCTGAAGACCGATACAATAGATCTAAAGGTCTTGTTGCTTGACAGAGATATTAGATTTGTGATGGTGTGCAATGAAAATCTTAGAGTTTATCTGGCATTTCAACAGCAGCATTAGGTTATCAGAATGCTTTGTGGTGTGATTATTAATAGTGAGAGGCTGATGGCATTTTGTATTCCCATAAAAAGGCAGGGACGTCATTGCACCCAGGTGATTCAAAACCATACCAGTGTGACCTTTAGTTTGCAACAGTGTAAATTATCGGCAGGGATGATGACTTAGGTCTAGCCTTAACTGGTTCAAGAAGTATTGAATGCTGAGTTTTATAATTCAGTTTTCACATCATACACTGACAGCAAGGGAACTTGCTTACTCTGCATGGCAGGAACTAGTGCTGGCCCATGTGTATCTTGTATTCGAATTGTTTGGGTTGTAAAGTGTTGGCATTCCATTTAGTAGTAAAAGATTAATCGTATTCTGAATTTATGTCTGTGTTTTATAGTTATTTATGCTTGGTTTCTAGCTTCAGGTTCCAGTGATTAACAGATTAGGGCTTCCGAGTTCTTCAAGTGGCTTCTAACCGTAATGTTATCTGCAAATAAGTTATACTGTTTGTTATAAGTTTTACTTTAGAATTTTTGAAGAACATGGTCAAAGGCAAGATCTGCTAAACTGTGGTCCCTTTGAAGTCACTTTGTTTCTTAGAAACAATCGGAAGCAATGTAAATTATCAATCCTTTTTAGTAGATTATTTGGTATGGTTTTTATATGCTGGGCAAACTATTGAAAATGAACAAAATTTAATGTTGTATTATGAGTGGACAATTGTATGTAAATGATTGATGTTTATTTTGTTGGTTTAAACGGTGGCAATTTGTAAGAAAATCACTTTTGTGGATAGAGTAGTGTATTTGGTAATATAGTGACCATTAGTTGTTATAGGTTTTTGTATTTAAATCAATTTATAGATTTAGCAAAAGCCACTTTCTAGCCAGACAGGATATTGGTATTGACATGATTTATAGATGTATTGGTGTTTTCAGTGATGTTTTAGAGGGGAAGTGATATTTGCATATTGTCGGTGCTGAATGTTGATATTTCATCCACTACTTTTTAGATGCAAATAGGCAAATACAACAATCAGGTCAAGTAAAATTAGCAATTTAAATTTCAGACTTGGATTCTTTTCTGAAAAAAATTAGAATTTCTAAATATTGACTATTTATGGTACTCGAGCTTGTTTAAATGTTATTTCTCAAGGTCTTGGTTGAAATTAGTATTAGTACTTGATAATTTGCCGAAATTAGAAAAGTTGAATATAAACTACCTACGAACATAACATGTGCTTTGTAACAGTGGTTGGCTCTTTAAAATTTGCAATTTTGCAATCGATATTTTCTACTATATTACCAGTAACTCCAATTTGTTGAGGTTGTTAAAAAAGAAATAGCCATGTGAAATGCTGACCTAGTTAAAAAAGCCTTAAGTGATACTGAGGAACGAGATAAATTTTGATCTTATTGGTAGTGACTTAGAAAAAGAAGTTTGTTCTGCATCTCTTTTCTGCTGGTATTTCCCATTCCTTCCTGCTTACGTTTCTTGGCAATGTTTGACATTTTCTGGTTTTGTACTAGTTCAAACATAAACACCTGGAAACCATATTCTACATACTGAGAGTCCTGGCTCATGAGTTCCTTAGGGAACCAGCATGTCAAGAAATATATGCTACACCAGCTAGTCATATATGTATGCGTAATAACGATAATCAAAATTATTAGATTTAAATTGTGTGCCAAGTTGATATTTCTCTTTTGTAACCTGCAATTTCAACATTGTGCTAGTAGGTACTAGGTACTATTACCAGTCAAATACTTAAACATTCCATTATCTCAAAAAGTTTTTGTAGCCAGCAGGTTTCGTGGATAATTTTGTAGATTTTAACTGTGCAAAGTACAGTAAAACCTCTATCTATCTAACTTCAGTATTTTAAACTTCCAGTTATATGGAATAACAGACACGTTCCCTACCACAGCCAATACATATTCAAACAGAACTGTTTTGTTGAACTTGCATATATTGAAGTTTCACTTTCACTTATTGCAAAAGCATTTTTCAGTCCTTGTTAAGCTATTGGCTAATAGATGTATAGAAGTTTACAAAGCCACTCTGAAACTCGATAGTCTTAATAACATGTTTTGTTTCGCCACTGACTGCAGCCATGAGACAAAGAATGATACACCTGTATGTCTAGGTTACTGGGATGGTCAGTTAAGGTTACCCTTATACCTTAGTTGCATTTTACTGACCAAAATCCTGAAGCCTTTGCCTCCGTGTCCCCACTTTAAAAAGACGACATTACTATTCATTATGATCTTTGAAACAAGGTTACATCTTTAATTTTTGGCAAGAGAATCTGTCAATGATAAATAACTGCATGGAAAACAGAGAATATAACTAGCATTGCAAAAACATTTTATGGATAATTCAGCATTCTACATTATAGGTCTATGAATGGGAAACAGGATATTCTCAGCACTGACCTAATGTGAATTCTGTGCTACATTTTAGCTAACATTCTATTTTAAGCAATTTTTCTAACAGCTTCCCATTCAGGCATTGTACATGCTTTGGGAATGCTTAAAATGCTATGTTTTAGTTATAAATGAAATACATGTTTGCACTTATTGTCTTTTATTTAACACACAGTAATTTTTTCACCAAAAATGCATTTGCAATACTGATATTAAATGTTTATCATGACCAGTTCATTGGACCCCAGTAGAGCTTGATGTTTAGAGCTGTCTAAAGATCCCACTTATTTAAAATGTTGAATATATTGAACTGTTGATGATAGTCCCTTGAACTTCAAATAACAAAGTTTTGCTGTATTGTTATTGCGGTCAGTCTAGATTTTGATTACATGTTATTGTGTATGTATGGTTAAGTTTCATTTAGGTAATTTGGAAATGAGGAAATGACAGATATTAACCTCTGTAATGTACCAATCCTGGGTACAGTTGTAGTGAAGTGCTCTTAGTGATGAAAGTACTCAAATTCAAATTTGTCACATATTTTGTTAACCAGGTATTTTGTTTGTGCCAAATGGCATTATTTGATGGACATTTGGTTTCAGAAATACAAGTAATTTGAAGATTGGTTGAAGGTGTGGCATTTTTTTAGTTTCTCACAAATGTTTTCTAAGAAACTATGTACACTGCTGATTGAATCTGAAAGGAAAATCTATAGAGATTCTCTAAAACCTAGTGTTCTGAATTGAAATGCAAGCACATATCACACTCAGTAAAATATTGGACTTATAAAACGAGCACAGAAATGGAGCTTAGTTATTTTTCGTTGTTAAGTTATTTTTGTTCACATACGACTGGAATGACATTGTTGCCAACAGTAACTTAAACTCCCAAGGCAGCATGTGTCATCCTGTAGTTAGATACATACGGTTAAACTTAGTTTGAATTATAACTTATCCAAAGAACAGCATCAAAAGGCAATTTAAAGTACCCCTAGACCTAGATAAAACACTTAAACCCTACTCTGGTGATGGATTCAATTACAACATACATTTTTAGTACTGACAATTTGCTTAATCTCCCATTCATTGCAGTGTCAATTTCTGTGTTCACTGGACTTGTGTTTAACATAGCAACAGTCTACACCCAAGTAACTAATAAAATGGAAAAACTGCAAAATAAGTTCTATAATGTCAGACAGATGAACAGCAGAAGAGCTAACCTTCCTGATGATGAGGCTGGCCGCTGGTGATGTTGGAAACTGGATCCTATGACTCATTTCAATTGGGTGCGTGTAATGAATGGTGGCTGGGGCCTATAGGAGACTGGAGAAAGCTGTAGTAGCATTGACCTACAGATGTGAAGGGCACTGTAGGCTAGCAGGGCACTATCAATCATACGCTTGCTGGACCTTGATCGGTAACTCCTCCGGCTCAGCCAGAAACTACACTCCCAGCCCTCTGGGCCCAGGAGCAATGAACCGGCTGCACCCTTTTAGGCTATTGCCCAAGATCTTTCCACATCTTGGCCCTACCTGCAGGACAAATCGGCCCCGACAAAACGGCCCCCTATACAGGGCGGGCGCAAGTTGAGCCCAGTGAAAAACTGAGGGGGAAGTTTTTGTTTTCAATTTTTATCACACTTTCTGCAAGTTACAGCTAGAGTCTTCACTCACAGTCCTGCAAAAGACCCACATTTCTTGTATAAATATTATTAGTGTGAACCGGTGACACCCTCCGACTAAGTCCCTGGATTTTGTTAACACACTGTAAGCTTACTTAATGCGTTATGGCATTCTCGCACTTAATCGAGCAACATTATCGGCTGCATAGTTGTGACAAAATAAACATTTACATTGGTTTTAACTTAAAAATATGCGGTATCCGGACATTTCCCCGAACATAATAGTTGTCCGCCGGAGCATTTCCCTCGAACAGTAAGTACGGTAACTCTACCATTGTCCATGATAACTGTCATTAACCCAACTTCTGTTGAAGCAAAGACCTTCTTTCATCAATCTAATTTCTATTTAAGCAAAGAATTTCTTTCATAAATCCAACTTTTATTTAAGCATAGAATTTGTTTCATGAATCCAGCTTCTATTTAAGGAAAAGAATTTTTTCATTAATCCAACTTCTATTAAAGTAAAGAATTATTTTCATCAGTCCATCTTCGGAGGGAAACGTCCGGGAGTAAATGTCCGGGGGGGAATGTCCTAGACCTAAAATATGCTTTCACTTACGTATTTCATTAACTAATACTATGCCGCGTGAAAAAACTAAATATAAATATCGAGGTTGCGAGTTGGTATGCGGCAACATTCAAATGGACAAATCCGACAAATGGACAGGACAGAACACTGTCAAAAGCATCATGCCTTCAAGTTACACCAGCTGGGTTAACAACTTAGCGGTACCGTGGCATACTGTACGTACCCAATTAACTGTAACCTTTGCTTGAACCCTAATTATGATCAGTTTCGCATTGTGAGCAACTCTCCTCTCCATGCCATAATGCATTAATGCTCGACAGAAGTTGAATAAGTTCTTACATTGATGAATTTGTTGCATTTCGGTGATTGTGAATGCGAGATTTTAATCTACTTAATTCATAACCCGTTGACTCGCATGCTTAAACACTGAACAACTTTACCAGTAGGCCTAATCCTCCATTTTAGGTGCTATAACTAGGCTATTTTGCATTGGTATCCATTGTTTATGGTGAAATTAAAATGGAAGATGGATTGATGAAAATAATTGTTTGCCTAAATGAAAGCTGGATTGATGAAAGTAATCTTTGCATATCTGGGGGAAGGGGAGGTATTGAGCCCGGTTCTTTAGGGGGATAGAAGCCACTGCCTACCTGTCATAGTAACCAAGTGACAACGCAGATGAAAGTACGGTGGCCGAGAGGAACCAAGTTGTTGTATTATCTGAAAGGATAACCCTATTCCGTAAAAAGTATATCCCAATATCAACCTACATCAGGCCGATTGGTCATAATGGAGACTATATTTTTTATTATGGAGTCATTTGGAGTAGGACTGTGGGTAATGAAAGTGAGGGGGTCCAGCCGACCCCCCGGGGGTCGGCCAAAGACCAGAAGCATGGGGGTCAGGTATGAGAAGCAGGGGGTCCAACCCCCCGACCTTCAAGCAAATCGGACACTGATTTGGCTACATTACATATACTATTCATTTTATCTTCCAATCTCACAGCATTGCTATTTACATTTCTTAGACAGCCGTACACTTTCACAGTGCTCAGAGAATCTCGAGTCCCAGTAGTGCTATATTAAATGTTCAAACAGATACATTGGTAAATAAGTATAGCAGAATCCAGAATGCA